>JAPYZP010000742.1:0-21152 GCA_030522985.1 Torymus sinensis | reverse complement strand
AGCTTCGTGTATTTTTTCACGTTTTTCTGTGCGCACGTAACCACGTCGTGTATATTATACATGCCGCGCCGCTCATTTTCGTCCTCGAGTCTCCTCTTATCTCCTTTTCGCTGACTACGTGTGGCTCGTTACCTCTTTAGCTCAATTTTCTTTCTCTCTCAACGCGCGCTCCGCGGCCGAATCTTTTATTTCTATCTTTCTGACTTATTCCTTCGTTTTCCGCGATCTTACCTCCCCCGCCTTGTTTTCCTTTACGTCGTTGTTGTTTATGATGCTCTAATTGGATGCTGGTATTTATGATGGGCTATTTTTGTTTAAAAAATATCGTATTTAACGATCAATGCTGTTGTTGTCGTTGTTACTTTTATCGTTTTTACCTTTTTTTTTTTGTTGTTGTTTTATAGGAAATTAAGTTTAGAATAATTGAATAGAGTTTCGTGAAGATTACTAAAGGTCTTTGTTTACAATTGGACGTTTTTACAAAATTACTTATATATTTTCTAGAGTTTAAAAAGACGAAATGCCTAATTAGAACTTAAAAAATAATGTTTTTAAAATGAAAAGAAATTTAATAAATAAATATCTTATTGTATAAAACAAAATTAAAAAAAATGTTGTTATTTTTATTAAAATGCTGTACATCTAGAATAATCAATATCAGGTTTTCCTATATTTATTTAAATATATAACACCTTTTTATACATTCATTTGCAATCGAAAGATCTTTCCATAACCCCACGTATATTAAATTGCAGAATACACAGACACAGAGAATTTTCTCGGAAAATTAGGTTGCCTTTTCCATCGAGAAAGTCCACACACAGCGTGCATTAGTATAACAGTACCGCGTACTTCCTCCTCGTCTCTCTCTCTCTCTCGCGCACCTAATTTTTCCCCTTTTTATCGGCGTCCATCAGCAGCCGGCACTCGCGTGCCGCCGTTGACACAGCGCTATACACACTGCAGTGTACAGTTCATTTCTCTGTCTGTCTCTCCGAGAGAGAGAGAGAGACTTGGCTCGAGCCGAGGAGCATAAGTAAGCTTTGTTCGAAACCGCTCGAGATTTTTCAATTCGCGAGAGAGAGAGAGAAAGAGTGCTTTTCCTTTGTGCTCGCGAGGCGGGAGGAACGGAGGGAGAGAAGAAATGAGGGTTAATTGCGTGAGGTTTACGGCAGCAGCAGCTCGGGAGAGAAAGTCGGACGCTTTTTTTTTGCTTGCTTGGCCGAGGATTTATGGGCCAGAAAGGAGTCGCTTTTTATAGGTATATATGTGTGGATGTACACGAGTATAGGGGGATCCGTAAAAAATGGATGATAATCGCGCGCGCCGCGGCCTGAACGTCGACTGCGCGCGAGAGAGGCGGTAATTTCTCGATTAGGGTTAATTGCGGGCTTCTTTCTCCGCGTGCCCCGTGCCACTTTTCGTGATTTATCGGAAAAATTCGACTCGTTCATCTATCTGCACTAATATATATATATCCCTCTCTCCCTCTCTCTCTTTATTAATAAATTAATTATATGCAGCTTACCGCTTACGTATATAAGAGAAAACCCGCGCGGCTATTTTTAATCTCGCACGTGTGCTCGACGAAATTCAACAAACCTCCCTATACAATGACAACAGCGCACACAGTTGCTCCTCCTTGTATTCACATATAGTAAATCCGCAATTATTCCAGCCGTGATATCACCTATTGCGCAACTGATACGCACATAACCGTCGAACTACACTAAAATTTTTAAATTGGCCTATACCTACTCGCGCTGCGCTAAAAGATTCATTATTCAAGGTGATGATAATGTGTGTGTGTGTGTGTGTGTGGCTCGTCTCGAGTGGCCAATTTGACACGTGTGCGATACGCTCGAGCGCGCGCGTGCAGTTTTTATTAGAATCGCCGCCGCTGCACACAATCCGGAGCTCACTGGTTTGATAATGCGCTTCCCTCAGTGCGCGAGTCCTTATCAATCGCGCCGGCACTTTCAGAGGCGATATAATATATGCACGATGTAGCCTGTCATTTTTCATATACTTGCATGTAGCTGTTCCCCGCGTATATAGTTTTCTTTTTTCGCGCTCGATTTTCTCATGCAAGAGAGTATATTTCTTTGTACCAACTCTTGGGCCTTTATTATACAATTACAGTTTTGCAAATCCATCAGTATATTTAGGAATTACTCGATACGATTTTCAACTAGGACATGAGGATTGTGAGCCCCGGCCAAAAAAAAAGTGCAGGAAATTTCCATTATGTACTGTACTATCTTGCAAGTATATCACATCGCGCTCTAAGGAACGTCTTTCACTTAATTTAGAGCCGCGGCTACACACACACGTGTTATTTACTCCTCTCATCTACGCATACTATAAATTGGTTCTAATTTAAGCTCAAATCCACTTAAGCGGATTCAAAGTTCACTTTTGACACAGGCGCGCGCACGCGATAGCGCACGCGCTGATGCACACATACAAACTTGAAACCCGCACTACCGAGAGCGATTTAGAAACTAGATACAGCGTTATTTATCTGTTTAAAAGTTTAATCAGATCAAGCGATTAGTGCGCGCTCTCTAGCCAGTGCAAACTTTAATTAGATTCCTCATCTTATACGCTTATATACATACGATGTTGGCGCGATGTTGTATATAGAGGCGTTAAAAGTGATGTCATTTTTGGAGCGCGCATCGCGCGCAGTTTTCGTTGCAGTACGGAGAGCAAAAACGAGGAGCGCGAGTCGAGTCTGTAGTGCCTCGATATTGACATCACAATGCTAAATAGACGCGGCGGGTTACGTCACAATGGGCTACATAGCCGAGCGGCCGATATATATGTAACGTTAGTTCATTGCTTATTTTAAAGTCGCAGAGCGGAGAGAAAAAAGCGCGCCGATCGCGGGCGAACCTGTTACGCGACTCTGTGTGTGTGTGTGATGAGAAAAACCTCCGCCGCGAGCGCCATATGCACACGATGCATTAGCGTTGTTCGATCGGAATAAACGAGCGCATTCAATGTTACTTTTAATGAGCCGTACGAGCAATTTAATTACATAAATTAACTATATATTTCTGTTCTCTGGTTTAATGACAAATTTCGCGTTATCTATATTTGCTAAATATATGCAATCGCGTCTCCGCGGGCAATAAATCATGGGAAAAACGTATCTATAATTCATTATCATCACCGACGATGCATCACGTGCAAAACTATATAATACACACAAGTTGAGATTAGTCTGAACGTTTTTTTTGTCCTTCTCGCTGAAAGTGTCGATAATTTTATATAATATATGTATAAGCCTAATGGAATTTCGTGTGGACGGTATCGCACTGCAACAAAAAAGATGAAGAAACGTGTAATTTATAATTCCACATTTTTTTCTCTCCGTCTCTCTTCGCCTCCTGCTCGCGCGCACGATTATAGTCTATTTAATTTTAACGGAGGCTCAGTGACGAGTTTCATTCGCTTTAAATAAAAACGACGTTATTATTTTTAAAATAACCCCCGGGACCGAGGATCGTGCGACGTGTGTACGGCTTTCATTATCGTCAATGTGCCGTCCGCGTCCTTTTTAATCCGTTTAAATCGATTGATATCACATGTAGCGTATAAGAACGGGTTTAGAAAAGAAAAAACGACTTCGAGGTATTTTTAGCGTAATTTTTTTTTTATTAAAAAGTTGGACCTTTTGAAGATGTTTCCTCGCATTGGCAAATTTCAAAAACGTTTGGTAATTTATTAATACTTATAGTACTTTTCGATTTCACGACAAAAATTCTAAAAGTTAAACAAACCGCTCCACCTTTTCTCGCGAATCGCTATAAAATACAGCTATACCATTATCACGCCTTCCTTTTAAACACCGCTGCAAACGACCGCACACTTTATATTTGTTAACGCCTAGCGCTCCGACAAAGCTCGCTTTTGTTAAAAGCAAAAATAAACCGCGCCGCGAAATCTAAACGAAAATATGGGCACGGCAACCGCGACTCACGGGACAAAATCTAAATACCCGCAGCAGCAGCAGCAGCCGGTGGTCGATAAGTCGGGTATCAAGGTCTCGGTCAAAATTGAATGTCAGCTGCTATGCGCTCGCTGAGAGGTGGAGAGAATAAATATAGGACGGCTGTCCCGGGCCGCCTTCTTTTTGGGGTTCGAGAAAAGATGTGTCAGTGGGTGTATCTATATATATTTTTTCTCTCCCAGCGTATATAAATATAATTGTAAGAGAGAGAGGTCAATGGACATGGCTTGGTGTCTTTTCCCTTTGTTTTTGTGCCGGTTGGCGCGGCATATTTTTCGCGATCATCAAAAGCAACGCGTGAATTATGCGTGTTTTAAAAGTGTCGGCTGTGAAAATGTTGTTTCATTTGTTCGCGATAAATCGTTCCGCGCGCGTTCGCGTAAAAGCTGCAGTCTGCGCGCGTTCTAAAAATTGAAGTGATGCATTCGCTTACGTAACGCAAATTCTGCTCCGTTTGTACTTTTATTAATACATAAAAATACACTTCGTGTCCATCGTCTCTCGTACAGTGTAAACACGATATTTATCACCGCTTAATGCACGTTATTCCCAATAATGTTTATTTCGAGACGTCTCTCTGCCTCCGAAAAAGAATAATCTATGTAGCCGCGCGGCCGGATAACAATCGATCGAGGCGACGGCGCATGACGACCGATTTGTATATACTTACCACCGCGCCGCTCTAATGTATGTCCGAGAGGCCGATAAAGTTCGAAAACCCCGAAATCCAATGTTATCGAATGACAATTTCATTATATCCGACCGCTCGATATGACTCGGTCGCATTTTTGTTAACAAAAAAGTTCATTAGCTCGCCGATGCGGCTTGTTTTTTATTTTCACGAAATATCGGTGTGTGCTTTACGAAGATTTCACTTATCGTGGCCCTCCCTAAAAATACACTTTTGTCTCCTCGAACGAAGAAAGAAAGTTTATTTTTAGATATTATTGATTTTTAATTAAAATTATATACTTACGGTTTGTCGCGACGATAATTGGCGCGAATAGAGAGAAAAAGCGTCTTTATATCGCTCGAACAATTTTTTGGAACGACGAAAATCCTCGTTCTATTTGCATTTCCCACTTTGTTTATCACTGACCTATCGTTTCTTAAAAGAAAAAGAAGAAAAATTCTTTACAATCGTAAAACCTGTTTTTTTTTCAGTTTACGACGCACGTCCATCCCAAAACATTCGTACACACACACATATCAGTGTGTCCAAACTGTACCGATAACTCAGCGAGCTATCCCGCCGGTCCCATAAACACCTCCTCCTCCTCCTCCGCACTCAAAATCGTCACTCCGCGCTACGCGTCTTATCTTCGCTCGCGGAGAGGGAAAAATAGATCCTCTCTCTCTCTCTACACACGCACGCGCTCGCTCACTCGCTCGCTGACGCGAATGTTTTTCAAGAGGGGCACACACTCATACGCTACCGTAATACGCTGCGCGCTTTCGCTGCTGCCTGCCAGTCGCGCAGAAACTCTCGAGGTGTCGAGACGAACATATATAATACACACACACGTCTTTGCGAGGTGATATTATAGACTTTTTCTTCAGTTTTGAAGTGCAACAGTGCAAGAGAGTGAAGCGAGTTGAGTTGCTGCGAGGCGAGTTGGTTATTTTCTTTTTTTTTTTATAGTTTAATTGTTTTTGTTGTTGTTGTGATGATTATACTTTGGCGGAGAGAACAAGTGCGTTGCGAGAGAATAACATAATGAATCGCTGATCATGATTGCTTTTGATGGAATGTTTTTTATTGGAAGTGAGTACATATGCGCATTGTGGTGCTGTTTAGTGGCGGTTGCTGTATAGGATATAAGTGAATTACTGCGCATATTTTTTTTTCAATAATTTCATCATCTCGTGGGCTTTGAATGATGTCGGGATAACTGCGGATTACACAATTGTGATTCACGACGCGAAAGTATATATATACACAGGTTGTGGATCTGAATTTTAATGAATGAAGTGAGAAATGCGTACTTAAATGAAGAAGGTATATTTGTTGTCTTTTTTTAAAGAATAAAATGGAATATTTGACGTTTAAATATTCTAAGGATATTTTATGTTTTTTAATCTAAAAAGTTCATTAATTAACTACTTTGTTTACTATGAATAAATTATCCTCGTATATGGTTTCAGTACGAATTCCTGTATATGTTTATCTTTAAAAACTTCTCCATCTTTCCAAACACACTCCCATTGTTTGTTTATCTATCACCTATTGCGCATTTAAAAAAATACTTTCCTATATGCGTATATTCCTTCCACTATGTATATATCACAATCAGCCATTATAACCACGACTTTTATTCCAAGCGAGCCATTCGAATTCACCCACTCTCTCCCGCGATTTTCCAGACCCGCCGCGTGTCTATGAACACACATGGCCCATTGTCTCTGGTATTATATCACATGCACGCGCGTGCGTTGCGACGCTTTTTTTTATATTGCGCGCAAATTCGCGCGACTTTATCGCGTAAAAAACGGGGGCCGCTGATTGAACGACAGCGATGATTGTTAGCAATGATATTTCGATTTTTTTTCTCGGTTTTAGTTTTATTTGTGCCCTTTGTCGGTGTCCCATTTGTTTTTTGCGTAATTGACGGACGGGGTGGGTGGGGTTATTGTTGAAATGAATTGTTACGCGGTGATTCATTGACGAAAGCGCTGCTGCACCGAAATAAATTTTGCGAGCGAGCGAGCGATATAAATGAAAAAAAGAAAAAGAGAAAGAGAGAATTATAGATAGCCGGTGTTGCTAGCTATGTTTGGGTTGCGCGTGCGCAGTAGCTCATTAACGAAATGCATAAATTAGTCGATAAGTGGACTAGCGGATATTTTTCTGATAGCATTGTAACAATATTTTTTACGTGATAAAGAAGTGTAATAGGCACCACATACATACGGCTCGTACGTTTTTTAATCAACAAAATAATATAAACAATCGTGTTCCTTCGTTATGTTTTTATAATGTTAAAAAGAGAAGTATATATGTTAAGAACGTGATTTTTATAGTTTCGTCGTGGGTATTTTCCAACGCGCGATTTTAATATTTATTTATTTATTAAACTGATCGCGTAAAAGAAATGTAAAACCGCGCTAATATAAAACGTTCATGATACTGAAAAACTTACTTTTTAATTTATCACATATTGTTTCCTTCGGAAAACAATTTAAATATGCATATATACATCAGGAATATATCGTCATTATTTTTTAGCGCGTGTTAAAAAGTGGGTTATTGTCTTGCCCTCGTCGAACCCGTGTTTACTTAGTCTCTCTCGTCGCATGGCGATATGTCGTTGAAGAGCCACGTTACGTATATAGTAGTTTCAAGGGGGAGAAACGCAGGCATACACAAGGTTGCTTTTTCATTTTCTAAATTGTGAAACTCTTTCACGCGTGAATATTGATATTGATTTGCATATATATAGGATTTAAAGAACGAAGAAAAAATTGAAAAAAAGTATACGCGCGAGTTTTACTTAGCGAAATGCGCTAATGTTTGGATTGACATTGGGAATTTTCTAGACTGTAAAATTATTGTTGGCAGAAGCTTCGAGAACTGTTGCGCGTAGACAGGCACTCGTGCATCCTCGCCGATTAAAGTGTGAAATGTATAAAAATAACTAATTAAAAATAAAAGAAAGAAAAAGTAAATATAATACCGGTAAAGCCATCAGTATATGTTTACAAAAGTCGATTTTAATTAAAAAGAAGAAGAGAAAAAAACGCGTATTTATTCAGACGATTGCCTATATGCAATAGTCGACGATATCGTTAGCGTATATATGCGCGAGTTCTAATAAAAATAGTTTCGTCACTTAATCGCTTTTTTTTATGCAATTGCTTTGATTATCTTACAAAGCCTATACTTAATGAGATTCCGCGCGCTTAATTGAACAATGTCGCGGCGATAGCGCGCGGCTTTTATTTTTCCTAAAAATTTTTTGCGTGGGACATATTATATACGCAAGCGTAAGTAGAGAGACGTAAAAGGTCAGGAGACGAGACAAAGCGAGACATTTTATTCAAATTCCCGCCTTTATTGGCGGATAATAACAGATTCCTGTGATCGCGATGCTTCTTTCGACTATCCATGAGCAAATGATATCGCTATAGGAGTGTTTGTTTAGCGTGCAATATTCTTTCGCATAGATATGTAATTATCGCTCGGATCCGATTTGTAATTAACCCGATGCTAAATTACAATTTCAACTGCACATATTGTTCTCAACTATACATTTGCATGTAAATATAATGAGAAAACAGCCACGATGACAATGGTTATTTTCCAGCTTCACCCAACAGAATTATATGTCAAATATAGAAATCCCCATATATCTCGTGGTTCCCCTATCGTCCAGAAAAAAAAAATAATAAAAATAAAGAAACCCAGACGTTGCCAAATATTTGAATTGCTCTATTATCAGACCGTTAAAATCTTCCAATTAAAGCTCGCACGTCTTCTCGGAAATCCCGCAACCTCTCCCCAGTATAATATCTACATCGCGAGCGACGGATTGTCTCGATTATTCAACTCTTGCGAGCGACGACTCGTCTATCACTCATGTGTACGACGTTGACGCGCTATTGCGATAAAGTAAAAAAAAAAAGCTTGGCTGCAAGATCGATATCTCGTCGCGAGAGAGATGACACTCAGACGTTTTTCTGCGTATACACGCACGGGCGCTCGTGCGAACTCATTGTTTGTATACTAATGATCGCGATTACGATTGGCCGACAACGCACAAAACACGACGCGCTTTAAAGTTGATTACCGCTTTTTAAGTGGCTCTCGGTATGTGCAAACACGGCTTTTCTCCGAGTTTAAGTACACACGCAGATGTATACGCGCGCCTGGATCTGTGTTAATCAGAAACTTTTGATTAATCGTTACCCCAGACGAGCACTGTTTGCTTTCGATATATTTCCCTCATTCGATCAATCGCACAATAAACTCAGCTGAAGCTTTTTCCGACTTTAAATTCGTACAATAATCATGAAATTGAAAGAAAAAAAAAACGTTCGCCAATCTTCTCATCAAAAGAAGTCGAGTCTACGGCAATAGGTCATGCGCGCACGGTGCGTAACGAGTAATAATGATTGATTAATTGGTGCGTGCGAGTGTCCAGCGCCGTGATTATCCCCCGCGCGTGGCACACATTTCGACGATATACATGAAATAATTGTGCGCGCGCGCGCTCGCGATGGCCTCTGACCGTCGCGCGCTGCGTAATTAAGTTCCTTCATTGCGAGCGAATAGCCGATAGATTGCGGGATGTTGTTGCCTGCGTTTGCTGCGACCGGGGATTGGGAATTGAATCGTTGATACGTGTGATGAGCTCGAAATAGGATCGGACCTTTCGCCTCAAATGGCTGCTAGTCGGTGTATTGAATATTTTCTCTTTTCGCTACAAACGTTTAAATGCGTTCCTTGTTATTCCGGATAACAGTGTTTCTTTTTTTTTTTATTTATATTTCATATGTATTCGCATCTCGAAAAGTTTAAAATAGCCGATGATTCCTTATAATACTTTCGATAGCAAATCGAGTGGTAGTGGAAGTCCTTGAAGCAAAGTAAATTGTTTTCTTCTATAATAAGATTTGACGCATTTATCAAATTTAGACTAGAAACAAAAAAAAAAATAAGATATGTGCGAAGTTTCCGCAAACATATTACACGTGAATACGCGGATTCTTGCTAGTTCAACTAATAATATTTTGAAGGCTAATTTATTTTCAACGCGAAAAAAATAAATAGGAAGCGCGGCGTTCGACTAGAAATTGCCAATCCTTGTAAACCGAAAATACCAACATTGACAGGTAGTTTAATTTGGTAAATTTAAATTCTAAAGAATGAATGATTTTTGAAAAACACCGGGTCATTTCTGAAACTAAATTTAAATCTGACGTTGTATAGTTTTTGATGTGGTTCGTCTTGTTTCAGAATAATTAAATTTGTCAAACAAGTATATAAAATTTCTATTCATGTCAAATTTTATGTATTCTATATACGATTGAATATCGTCATCGATACGATTTAGTAACCAAGAATATTTTATATCTCTGATACGACACTTTGCATTAATTCACCATTAACCTCTTAAAACTGCAATTTTTCTTTTTTAAACTCGGCAAGCCATCACAATAACACAAAACCAAACAACAACAACGTCAGCCTTCCGCACGACTGACGACAAAAATCGGGCGAAGTAAAAAAAGAGAGCGAACGCGCAGGGCGAACGAAGCGACGAGGAGGAAAAGAGGCGTCGGGCGAATGTCAAGCGGGCCGGTATTCTTAGACCGCGTATACTGGCAGCCGCTCAAATCGTTACAGGTGGCTCGGAATCGCGTTAGCGCATAAAGCTGCTTCCCTCCCCTCCTTCCCGCCCCCTCCGTGCGCAAGCTCTGACGAAATAGCCGATGGGCTTGCGTACACGCGAGAGAGAGAGAGAGAGCGAAAGAGAGTTTATTTTTTTATGAGCGCTGCGTTCGATCCAAATGGAAGACGGCGAGCTGAGTTTGAGTCTTGAGCTGCTTCCCGGTTCGGTGGAACTGTTTTAAAGTAGTGTTGGTTGTTTTTTTAGCTGGGTAAAGAGGATTTGAGATAAAAGGCGTATAGTTTTTGAGATAAGATATAAGAGATTGTTGAGAAAGATTAAAAATGGGTTGATAATGGAACATTTTGGGTTATCTGATGGCCTTAGCAAAGTTAAAATTAAAGTGGATTGATATCTTCTGTTTTAGCATTATACTATGATTTGTTTATACGAAAATTTTGTTGTTTTATGTAAGATTATTTATCCTTCAAAATCAGCGAGTTAGTATGTCTCGATAGAAATTTAAATTTGAATACGAGCACGATTTCTCTTTTTCAAAAACAAATTTCGAGCTTGATACATGATTAGCATGAAAACTGGGTTTGCACCTCGATTAGCTATTTACGCTCAGCTCATCGAAACTTCTATTTCGCGCAGTTGTGTTAGTGTAGCGAACTTCATTAATATTAATGAAATTCATCCCGCCATTGGGATCAAAACTGTGTCGTGTCTCATTTGAATGAGCGTATAATTCCTAAGACAAATAGAACTGTTTTGTCGAAGTTGGAAACAGAACGTTTGTATGAAATATAAATAAAGATAATTAGCTTGAAAATTAAGTAAAAAGAACTGTTAAAATCATATGTGTTATACGAATTGAAGACTGTCATCGAAATGTGCTTTTATTTCTATATCTCTTAATAATTGTCTTATTATATCCGTTATTATTTGTATACGTTAATATCTTTATTTTCGGTGTCGGATCATTCGTACGAAACTTCCGCGCTTATTCCTGCAAATGCAATCATCAAGCTTATTGTAAAATTGCCCCTTACGTAACAGCGAAAACAGCAAAGAAAATGTTTAATTTGACTTCCTTTCAAGAGACATCGAGATTAATGAAGTCTATTCTAACA
Source organism: Torymus sinensis (assembly GCA_030522985.1). Classification (NCBI taxonomy): domain Eukaryota; kingdom Metazoa; phylum Arthropoda; class Insecta; order Hymenoptera; family Torymidae; genus Torymus; species Torymus sinensis. The sequence goes on along the minus strand of JAPYZP010000742.1, from coordinate 9,669 downwards.
CGTAGTTTTTTAAGAGCCACTTCAAGGTTTATAAATGATATCACTTGAAATTCAGTGTATGATTTTCAAGGTTTCCACTTTATATTTACCTATAACTCGGGCATTCATACCTGATGGAGACATTTTTCACAATGTATTCTTAACAAACGAAATCGACACAATAAACTTTTTGTAATATATTCTTAACGAACGAAATCAATACAATAAACTTCGAGTGACGGTCGATGGATCTGAATTTTGATTCATCATTTTCTAAGTGAACGTGACGCATCAAAGGTTTGTCGATTGCCTAACCCTTTGCCCTTTCACCTGACATCTTGACCTTCATTAAGGTTTCTCTGTATACGAGATTTGACGTCAGCGCTGCAGTGTCTATACAGCCTGAAATTTCTAGATGCATCGACAAGTCAATTTGACTATACGCATCAATTAAGGCAATTAAGATCATCTAACTCCTCCACTATATGTCTGAGAAAATTAGTTAAATTGTTATCTTCTTCATGCGATAATTAGGTGTGAAAGTTGATTGAATGCTAAGTAGAAATGACTACATATCATCTGAATAAGGTTTGAGAAAAAAAGTGCGTTTAATCAATTTTGATTATATATCTTGTAATATCGTTAATTAGAAACTTCGTTTCGTGTAATAACGACTCATGATCTCTTAAATCAAAGCTAAGTACATGCGGTAAAGCTTTCAATGAGACTTTTTCTATGTCTATATTACTATGCAAGCTTGCAATTCGCTAACAAAACCAATTGTGCTAAGAGACAATGATAAAAAGAAATGTTCATTGTGTTCGTCAACAAAGATCTTGAACCGAGATATACCGCGCGCGCCAACTCGATTAGCCGGAAAATAATAAAAGTTTGGCGAAATTAGTCAGGATTGACGTTTTCCCTCATAAGCCCCGAACGAACTTCCATCGGATTTTCCGAAAATTTATTCATAGGAAGCCCTTGATAATTACAAAAACTTTCTTTCGCTCGCGCGAGTCGACGCATTGTACTCGCGCAACACAATTACAACTTTTCTCATGAATAGCAACGTTTTCGGCCTCGGGGGGTGGTGGAAAAGAAAAAAATCTGCCAATCATCGCCGCATAGATCGATCCCGCGAAATGGCTTTGCGCTAGATTCGCGCTAGCCCAGCGGCGCGTGTTCCGCGTGCGCCTATGCATTGTAAAACCGGAAAAATAATATACAGGCGCTTTAAAAGGAAAGTGCAAACGCGGTTATGGCTTTTAAATTGTGCGAACTGGCGTAACGGTCTAGTTCTTTGAAAACGTTTTTTTTTTTTAAGTGAGTCAAGTACAGAGGCGCGACCAACTGCGTCCGCCGAATTTTGCAAAGCTTCAATTTCGCGAACGATGAATGGTTCCGTTGTTAAGGATGGAAAAGTGCAATTGAGAGCTGGGAGAAAACTACTAATTTTTGTAGGACAACTTTGTTCTTTATACTTCCTTTGTTATCTTCGGTGAAATCTACAAGGCGAGAAATAACGGCGGAGATACGCGAAATTATCTATGACTAACATTGACATTGCACTGCATGTTGTCATCGTACGTATAGTTACATACACAACTTGTCTAACAATTTTCAAGGTTCGCTCCTTTTTCGAATTGTGGACAGCTCACAGTAATCGTGTCATTGACAGTACACTTAGGTCATTTGCAATTTTTTGTACAAAAGCTACAACTCAATGATTAATCCTTCAGTCGACTCCCAACATATCTACCATCAAGTACGACTCCATTACCTTCTTTCTCTCTTCCTCTTCAAACCCAACCCATAAACCTCTCAAGCAAACTATATCTATATATCAAACTAACGACAAGGATTTTTCTTGGTCTTGTTGCAGACAGGGAATAAGCAAGGAGGACGGGATGTTGAGCAGGTTGGCGAGTTACTTGCTGGGAGGCGCCGGCTCCGAGGCCGATGAGGCCGAAGCCGTCGGGGGCGCGCCAGCCCCGCCTCGGGACGAGGCCGGCGCCATCACCGCCGACGCCGGGAGCAGCCCCGTCGAGGCGAGGCTAAGGCAGGTCGAGGTCGAGGGCGACGACTGGATCCTCATTGACAGGAATGGTTAGTGTTGGGCGTTTGCGGTTTTAACGTGATTTTTCGAATTGTGAAGTGACGAGAGGGAATGTCTGCGGTGCGAGGATGATATTGAATAATTTGAAATTGAAGATTCGAAATGTTTTCTTAAAGATTGTTGTTCTTTAAATGTCAGAATTCTTGTACCTTAGACATTCTTTTCGAGAATTATACTCTCTAAAAATGAATAAGTGAAAAGTGGTTCGTTGGTGCTAATAAGTGAAAAAATATACTTATCTTTTGCGAATATTCATTAATTTTTAAAGGATCAGTCGATTTTGTCAGTTATTTGCACCAGTGAGCGACTCTTCACTTATTTATTTGTAAAGATCGGGTAGTATTTTAACCTCGTAATTATTTATTGTTACTTTTTAATTTTTTTTGGTTATAGTCAATTTATTAGTTTGTTACCGTTTATAATTTTTATTCAAATTAACGATGGTTAAGATACTGCGAAAACTTGGATAAGATTTTCCTTTAGTTTTTTTTCTATTTTTCTTTTAATTTTGTGAGAGGTGACTCATGTTTTTTCATTTTTCTTTTGAAAGATTTGTTGTTTTCTTTTTATAACTATTCTATATACTATTTGCATAAAATTTGTCAATTTATAAATTAATAGTCACAATTTATCTCATCAATGTTTTACTTTTTTACAATATATACAAAATGAAGTCTTAAATGACTTTTAATACGTTTTCGTAAACTTCAAACAAATTTCTATGATTAAAAGATTATTGTGACTACAGATTTAGATAGCAATGATAACATTAAAATTCAAAAATTTGAATCAAAAACTTTTTGTGGAACATTCTTGGTAAAAAGAAAAAACGTTAAGGCGCCAGTACCAATACTGATCCTGAAAAAGTTTCGTGGATTCTAATCGGCGATACTCAAGCCGACAATTTCATGTAACAATCCTCAGTATCGGTACTATCCCTTGACTGCACTGATCTGCAAGCTCTCGACACCTCGCTTCCGAACCTCTCTACTCTAACTTAAGCTCTGAGTAAACGCAAGGCACTAATCTTGAAATCATTCTTTCCACACCTCCCGCCACTCTCACACCCTCTATCCGCAACTAAACTCTGTCTCTCTCTCGCACCTAAAACACGCTGACGTCCTATAGACATAGACCTGTTATCCGATCCAACGCTTCCGCCACCTCCCAATCTCGAACCGCACGACCACCAAAACTACCTCCAAACCTACCACCTGCCGTACCACAACCACAACCAAAACCACCACCACCACCACCATCGTCGCGATTGCTCACCCGGTCCATTCGCTGCAGTTGAGGCTTACACGGGCATGGACGAGTCGTGGTACGTGACGCCGCCAGCGTGCTTCACGCAGTCCGGGCCCGTGCACCTGGAGACCTCGCCCCTGGAGGACCTGCTGATCGAGCACCCGAGCATGTCCGTGTACCGGGCAGCTGGCAGCCCGCCACCCGAGAAGAAGAAGGTGCACCACCAGGAGGCCGGCAAGGCGCAGAGGCCGGCCAAGAGGCGAGCCCCGCCCGTGCCCGAGCCGAAGAAGCCCGCGGCCGCGAGCAACGCCAGTAGCAGGCTACCGATGAGGAGCGTCGCCACTGGCGCGCAACAGGCTGTCAGGAGTCCCCTGGTCGAGCAACAGCAGCAACAGCAGCAGCAGGTGGTGCTGAGGGGCAACCAGGCCAAGGCGAGGCCGAGCCATCAGCATCATCACCATCATCATCAGCACCACCACCATCACCAGCAGCAGCAGCAGCAGCAGCAAGCGCAGGCTGCTGGCGCAGCGACGGCTGTTGCCGAGCAGGGGCCCAGGAGGTCCAGCATCAGGGACCCGAGGAGCGCTCGCGGCGACGAAAACGTGCGGATCGTCCAGATCCGATCCGCCCAAAAGGTTGGTTCAATTTTAACCGTGTCATTCAGTTGGAACAATAAATTGTATTGTGAAAAGAGAATTGCCTCGTAAGGGTCCTGTATAGGGGACCATATAACGTCAAAAGCAAATAATCAAATATTAATGCAGACTTTTAAGGATTGAGTTCCGTTAACCTTAGATTCATCAGAATTGAGGCTCTTAAAATAAATCTTACAAAAATAAAGGGGGAATTTACACTTAAATTCACAAGTCCCTTGTACAACAAAAACAGCCGCACCAATGTTTTTCTTTTCTGCTTGCTTGCCGCCCATCTAGATGCTGGAGAAGCGCGCCTCGCAGGCGACGAAGCGCAACCGGCTCGAGCGCTCGAACAAGGTGCGCGAGGTAGCCAGCGGCAAGGGTCGCCGGCCCCGGCGCCAGGACCGCCTCCGGCTCAACAACAGCGGCGCCAACAACAACCGCAAATGCTAGTCCCCAGATCTCAGGCCAGGGTGCACGCACTAGGGACGCGCGCGCTTAGAGCAAAATTACATAAAAATAAAAGAACACACAAACACACACAGGCAGAAACGACCGGGAATATATAATTACGATGCGTACACGTCGTAAGGGTCCAGGGGTCCCCCGTGACCCGTCAAATCCTTGGAACACCAAAATTTGTGATTTTTTGAAAGAGAGCATATGTGCGTGCGTGTACTTTTCAGAGAGAAAGAGAGAACAAAAAACGTTATTTTGGAATAACGGTGTGGAAATTGGAGGGCGTTGGGTTCAATTTTGTGAATTTACCAACGTCCAGTGAAAAATTTTACACGTCGCGACGCTTACGGTGTACGCATCGGTATTAGGTGGCGATATGCGATGCTTATCGGGCCAAACTAAAGAGCCGGAATTCGGTGAAAATGTAGCAAATGTTAAGGTACTTTGGAGGATTTAATTGCTATGATTAAACACACACAGATACATTTTGTGGTCCGATGAGTCGGAAGCAGCGTTCTTTCGCTCTAAAGAAATTTTGAAAGTCTTGCTAATGGGATGGTATATCAAAACTTGCAAAATTTGGCGAACGAACCTTTCGTCTTTACCGAATCACATATTCTCTTCTTCTAGTCTTTGTTCGAGGCAAACAAAAAAACAACAATAATATCTTTTTTACAGTAGAGTATTAACGTCTGAAAAAAATATAGCGTATTACGTTCTTGGACGCTTTCCCAGAAACTTGTTTCGCCGAGGTCTCCAAACTATCTTTTTGTTCGACAACGATCGCTCGTAATTCTATATAATTATTTTTCGTTCATACACGCGCGAGAGTGTCGGGCAATTAAATTTTCTTTAAAGGAAACGGCGAGCGCGCTAAACCGTGCGCGCGAACCGAAACAAAGCTCGCTTATACGTTTATTAAAAATTCCAATTACGGAAATTAAGTATAACAAAACATTGACTCCACACCCATCGACGCTCGATTATATAGAATTCTTGCGAACGCGATGTCGTGTATAATGCGTGCGAGCGAAACGACAAAACAGAATCTCTGCAAACTCGAGGCTACACGTTAGTATTAAAGTATATAATACGTATAAAAAAACTCATATAGAAATCCGTGATAAAGTTTGGCCCGATGAGATGTTAGGAGGATTAGACATATACGATCCAGGCAGGAGTATAAACCAATCACGAAAAGGTGATAGAAAAAAAGAAAAATAAAATAAATTTTTTCAAAGCGACGGGAATCCCCTTCGCGAGTCACTTTCCACAGAGCGAAGCGACTCCCGAACGGCAGATAATATATACTTTTTCTCCTCTTTTATCCACTTACTTTCCTTTGTACGCGGTTATCGTTCTCGCACGACGATTTGCACGGTTATTGTACGACTATGGTGAAAAAAAAAAAATAATGAAAATAATAATGAATAACTTACCTCATTGCAAGCTCTTTAGGCCACTCGGAATAAACGAAAAAAAAATGAAAAAAAAACGTAACGTATGTATGCATAATGTAATAAACTAAAAGTTCGTCGCCGCTTTTGGACTCGTGGAATGGGACAACAAACAAAAAAAAGATTCTATATATTTTTGTTAACAACAGGAGTGTTTTTATTTAAGTTATAGCAGATTCATTTAATTATCTATTATTATTATTATTACTATTATTATCATTAGTTTCGCGAGAGAGAATAATACCCTATTTGCGTTTCATTTGAACGAATAAAAAATAAAAGAAAAAGGAAAAAAGAATGATACAACACACGCGCACGGTACAAGTATATATATATGTATCTATACATACACACACGACGTATGATATATATATCGGCAGAGAGAAAAGAACGGTTATACACACAGAGAGCGTCGATAAGTGTCGCGCATTTTTTTCTAGCCTCCGCCAAAAAGGGTAAGTTGACGCGGCTGCAGCTTCTTCGGCCGTCCTAGAGAAAAGAGAGAAAATATATAGCGCTCGAGTTTTCCCGAAAATATACATGCATACACACACGTGACGGTCACGCGCGTCTCTCGTGAATGGAGAGAGTGGGGGGGAGTGCTGAGCGCGATAAATTTAAATGCCGAAGGCCGCGCGCGTGGAAGAAAAATCGTGTCTCGGAGCAATTTCTCTACGTTTTAGTAGACGCGCGCGCTGCTGCGCTGTGTTTTTGCCGCGCGTGCGTGCAGAGAACGGGTTTTTACGCTCCGACGAGGGCGAGAGCATCTACGAATATATATCTTTCTTTTCTTCTTCTAAATTCAAAAGAGCGAAAGAATAATTACGAGGCGCGTCGCGTGGAAAAATCGCGCGGCTTTCGATCGTCGGTGGTAGACGGCGCGTCGTCGCGCATGCATAATGACACACTTAAAATATGCATTAAATCGTCGAGCACGTGCGAGCGCTTTTCCTATACCCGCCGAGCCGAGAGACTTTCCCGATGAGTCAAGCCCGCAGTGGTCAAACACACACACGTGCCCCACGGTGGAAGAGAGCGAAATGATATAATGAATCCTCCCCCGCATCGTTGTTTCATTCTATTTTGAATGATTATGTCGTGACTTATAACTTTTAAAAAGTACAATGACGTTAATATAGATATCGTTTAAATCGTTTATTATAATATTATATAAATATAACGATCGCCGTATGTGTAAGCCAGGCTAATTGTGTTCTTAATTGTTGAATTAGTATGTCGAATAAGATTTACAATCTTGAAACTTATTGTTCGAAACGAAAAATAAGGAAAAACAAAAACAGGTTCATGCAATGTACAAGGTTAATAAGTGTAGCTTGTAAAATTATTATAATTATATCGTTTTACTAAACGCGCTACGACGACCCCTAGTGTTAAACTAATCGATGAACGCCCTTTCGACGCGCGCGCAAAAACCTAATTTGGCCTTCAAGCGTCGCGCGCGATGCGTTATATGCTAATTCTCGCAAAAAAAAACAAACACCTCTGTGCTCGCGATGTCATTAAACTTGGAATTCAGATAAGGCGTGTGTAACTCGTCGAAAAAAAAAACTGCGCGTCGCGCGATAGCGATAAACAATTAAGTGCGCACAAGCGTATAAAGACGCTTGCGTGTGTATTATATACAAATGTTACACGCGTGTCGCGGCGGACCGGCACGTGCTTTCGCGGCCGATATAAATTTCCCGAGCGATAAGCCGTTATCTACTTCTTCTTCTTCTTCTATTCTTTAGCGTTTATCTCTCTATTATGTCTATGCTTTCTTCTCTACGCGCTGTTTTATCGGGAAATTTTTTTATTTATTTACATGAAGGCCTCGATTTTTATTTACCTCTTGGTTTTAGGATGATAATAATATTGTAATGTTGATCGTCAATTGCCTCGATTTATTTTTCTTTTATTTCGAAATCGGTAACACTTTGTGATATGGTTATATAACGATGGTCTTATATAATATTGCATGTATTCGATCGTACTGCTATTTTAAAATTATATTCTCCGATCGATCCCCTTTTAACCGTGGATTTTTAACTAACATTCGTGTTGTTACTAACGAATTAAATTGTATAATCTAATTAAAATATTATTAAAACCGCGTACTTTAGTAAGGTTCATTAGATTTAACTCGCTTAATTTGTACAATTAATTCTTCTTTATTCTAAGAATAATAAGTATTTGAAAAGACAAAAAAAAACAAGTAAAAGAATTTTATAAATTCTCTTATTGCTATATATAAATATATATACACCTTTAAAACGAAAAAAAAACATCTTAAACTTATTATAAATTACCAAAAAAAAAGGTAGTACCTATATTAATATAATTAAAACGCACGCGTAAAGAATATAGAAAAAATAACACCACGCACTTGTACGCAATTTCGCAAATCTCTTCCGCCTGTGTAAACCCATAGTGTGCGGGGAGTCCGCCTCTCCATTCCGCGAAACAATTATTTTCTCGCTCCCACGCGCTAAAACCTAAGACCGTCGCGGTGTATCGTCGCAATTTGAGAAAAAGGTATAGAGTCTTCGTTATGTACATAGGTATATATACATACCTATATAGACATATGATAGTAGTAATCGTGCGTAGAGCAAAAAAAAACTGCATGCGTGCTCGTATGTGAGATGTGTATCGGTTTGTTTCACGTATACATTGGCTTCCGTCAACTTACCTGAGGGCGAGGCGCGAAAATGGATAGATTAAAGGCAAATAAATAAAAAAAAAATTCTGAAAAGTCGTGGAAAGAACGCAAAAAAAAGTTGTATCGCATATATATATATATAGAGATATATGATATATACATTATATATACTTTTCACCTTACTTTCTTTTCTTATAACGACTAATCAGTATATAATTATTACTATATATCTTAATGACTCGTGTAGTGCGTCGCGTGTAACCTGAACTTTTTTCTTTTCCGCTGTGCTAAGTACTCTATATATATACGTAAATATATGTATATATATATTTAGAATATACATAAGGAGGCGTCATTATTATGTCGTAGAAGCAAAATAAAAAATAAATTCGAAGACAAAAAGCCTCCTTTTTATCGCATAGTGTGCTGTGTATGTCTTAGACAAATTTTTACTTTACTCAACCTCTCCATTTATTTCGTCCGCTTATATATATAATATATGCTATATATTATAGTAAAAAAGCGCTTGCAGAGGAAGCGAAAATGGCAAAAAAAAAATAAAAATAAAAATACAGTATATTAGGATTAAGATGAAAAAGGATTAAAAAGAAAAAAAATGAAATATACACGGTACGACCAAATTTTTAGCGGCAGCTTTCGTGCATGTATAACAAAGTAGTGGTCTTATTCACGAAGAAAAATCTCGATAAAAAAGCATTGTGATCAACTCGGTAATTATTGTAATTGATATATAGGAACGAGAGAGAGCAAAATGGTAAAAACAAATATAATGAAGATTCAGTATATAATAATGTGTCACACGTAGCGAGTTTGTATACTGAAATCGTCGTTCGTATGTAACGTGTAATTGTAATACCACGAGTGCTGTTGTATCTCCACAAGAAGTGTATGACATTTTGTAAAAGCGAAGGAAAGAGAAAGAGAGACACGAGATTAAGGAAAATGACGTTCGGGCCTCGCATCTTTTTGCGTTTTTGCACTTTTCTCCCGTCGGTCGACGAAAAAGTTTTTCGGAAAGGTAGAAAATGACAGTAAGCAATATACCCCGACTATCATGTGTTCATATTCGATATTAACTGTTGAATAAATATA
>JAPYZP010000741.1:0-25488 GCA_030522985.1 Torymus sinensis | reverse complement strand
AATGTACATATTCGCGAGTCTGAGACGATGCGCACCCGAGCTCTAAAAGCGTTCCACCACCCGAACTATATCCAAAGCTGCGTATATATAACGTGCTCGGTATAAACCACAACAAAATTTGCCTCGCCCTGGAAATTCTCTCCTCCCCCCGTCGCGCACTGCTCTGCGCACTTTTGTAAAAGTACCAGCGCGCAAATTTCAAAAGCACACACACACATACTACGCGGCCCTCGGAAATTACGAACTTTTCCCTCGCGAATATTTAACGAGATTTCGCCCCGCGGCTATATATGAAACTCGATTATATTTATGATAAGTGCACGTCTCTTTTTAACCGAGTTAATTACGCCCGACGCGCACAGACACGCGAGCGTCGTCCCACGCCCCATCAACATTGTACGCGAGTTAATAAACTAGTTACCGAAGATGCGCGCTCCAAACTTGCCTGCCACAAGCTGCCGCCGCCGCTGCTGCTGCTGCGCATAGAGCTCTCGAATTTACTACACAGCAGCGTCGTCGCGAAAATTTCTCTCGCGTGGTCCCCCCTCGCCGGCGAACTTTACGACTCGCGGCTGCTGCTGCTGCTGCTGAAATCCCATTTTCCATCGAATCCTACGTTCTTTCTCTTCCTTTTCTTAGTCTTGCTTTTCCATATAGCCGAGGCGCTTCATTCGGCTGTTTGGAATTCAGCGACGGCGAGCGAGAGAGGATCACGTGTCGGGCTTCGCGCGGGGGGTGTGTTTTGTATAAAGGGGAGAGGAAGAGGGGGGAGAGAAATCGTCCGATTATCAGGAGAGCTTAATGAAACCATTTGCATTCATGAAGGCGCGCGCTCTCTCGTTGAGGCTGGTGTTCGCGTTCGACTGTTTTTATTTCCGCGATATCGCTTTTTTCTTTTCTTTTTATAAATAACGTATAGGGGGGGAATTAAACTCTCGGCTGCGCGTCTTTTATTGGCGCATCTTCCGAGATTGCTGAATTTAAGTATTCAATCGGGTCGAGAGTATTTATCTGCATTTTTCGAAAAATATACGTTTTAATTATATTTTAAATTCTAAAATTTTCTCGAATTTGCCGGTATTATTATCGAAGTGAATTTTCTGTTATATCCTCTGCGAAATTAACAAAACATGTATAGGGGTACGCAATAGTTACATTTCTTACCAAATATATATGTTTTTTTGGTATACCTTCGTGTTTTCTCCATATTAAAGTATAACGATTCCCGTGTCGTATACTTTTTACCTCACAAAAAGTACGACGGCACATTAATTTAACTGCCAGGCGCGCATTTACTGTCGCCTTAATACGCGTATACATATTTTGCCACTGCGCGCGCGCATCGCTTACTCGCTCTTTATGAAAATATGAACAATCTCCATTCGCGCGGGCGCAATTTCGGTGGCGCAGGTGGTAAGCTCGTAAAAAGCTCCCGAGTTACATACATACGAATATATTCGCAGCATCGCAAGAGTAGAACTCGTGCGCGGAGGGAACTATTTTAATGCGCAAAACTGGCGAAGAGCGAGTATGAACTCGGGCAAAAACGAGGTACGAGACGCGACGGGCGATGAAAAGGAGAAAGCTATACTATAGCTGTCAGTTTTCGGCTGCGCTCGCTCGCACTGTGTAATTAATAACAGCAGAGTCGTGCCGGGGAATCTGGCGCGGCGCGGTATAAGGGAGCGGAAGTAATTAATTTGATTGCGAGACGTATATATACGGCGTCGCCTTGGTTTTCGATGTCTCAATGCTGCCGGAACGAGACATTTGCCGATGCTCCTCAAATTAACCGCGCGGGTACAATGGTATATATTATATATATAACACAGCGCCCGATTTCTTTGTCTGCAGCTTATACGCGTTACAATGCGATTTCGCAAATACGCGCAGCTGTTTTGCTTCTTTTTTCTTCCTTGTATCATCTTGTAACAAAGGCTCGAGAGAGAGGCAGAGAGAGAAACAAATGAAAATTGAAATGAAAACGAGATAAGAGGAGAGAGAGAGAGAGAGTGCGAGAGAAGCCCTGCTCTTCGTAATTACATAAAAATAGTCGGGAGAGCGGGGAGTAAAGTTTTAATCTGCCGTCCTTTTGTTGTTGACGCGCCGACTGCGCGCGCGGCTGCGTTTGTTTTGCGGCTATATATGCGCACCTAGGGCTCGTTAAAAAGCTGCTTTCGACAGGAATCTCATAAATTCACCGCTCAAACTGACAAAGTACTGTTTGAAGCCCGCTAATATGAAGAGCGAGCGCACGCCCCGCGGTCTTAAAGTAGATTTTTAACAATTGCAATTTGTTACGCGAATATGAAAAGTCGCGCGAGGCTGCTATAATTGAAACATCAATTGTTATTATACTTTATCGTTATTGAGCGCTCTCGTGCTGCTGGTTTTCCGTATTTATACCGTATATAATATGCTTTCAAAATATATAATACGCGGAAATGGATTTTTACAAGTTATTGCACTGCGAGTTTCATTTACATTTCTCAACTTTGTTGAATGGGTATTCGGCGTATGTGGCAAATTAAATTTTCAATCGTGTTTCTTGATATCAAAGCAAGACAAATTATCACATGCGCGCGTTCACTATCCGATTTCATGTTTAATTTCACTACTCTGATGCGTTTATTATATTGAAATTGATGGAAATCGATAATTATTTTAATTAAATTAAACGAAAAAGTATATATACAATTTAATTCAAATCATATTTTAATACTGTGCATAGAACAATAATATTGTAATAAAAATATTACCACGTACTCGTATCGTCGTCGACTTAAATATACATATTCTCGGTAACCTTGCCTCTGACAACTGGCGAATGTCACGGCTACTCCCGACGAAGAAACAACAAACCGCAAGGGGCACGAGCAAAACGAAAAAAAAGAGAGAGAGAGACAACAACGCAGCCTGATACTACTGTCTCTCCCCATCATCGCGTCGAAAGCGCGCGGATTCGCGCTTAATTATTTCACGCGCAGCTGTCCCCTCCTTTTGGCATCCGCCTAATGAGACCTCGCGCATCCGTCAAAAGGTGCACACAAAGCGTGAGAGAATAGAACCGCGAAATCGAATTCCCTCTCTCTCACTCGTGGACGTGCGGGGAAAAAAAAAGAACTCGCTCGCGCGTGCGCGATCGAAAATAGAACACGTGTTTGGCGAGCTCCGCGGATTTCGAGGAGAGACGGGAGAGCGAGCGAGCTAGAGAGAAAGAGAGGGAGGAGTGGGCGGATAAGCACTTTCCGGGCAGGTGGCGATTGGAGGTGAGCATTCTCGAGCAAAGATCGATCCTCGCACCCGCTCCTCTGTGCTACACCCGCGCGCTGGATGCTGCTGCTGCTGCCGCTGCGGCGGCGCGCGGCCGACGACGGCGGAGTAGTCGAGCGTCTCATTAACGAAACTCCTTACCGCGATTTCAGCGCGCTGCTGCTACTCGTCCAAGTGAACCATGTTTTTCTGCCTCGTTTCGGAGGGGGAGGACTGTTGTTTTTAAGGAGGTTTTGCTTTTTTTCACGGAGCGAGGTGGATGGCTGAGTAATTAGACTTTTTCCGGGGCTGGTATAATGATGCTGTGTAAGCGGACGAGAACGATGTCCACCTTGGATACGTTAATAAGAAATCCACGTGTTTTGAAGCTTGCGCGATTGTATAGTTTTCTTTCTTGTTCCTGTGTTTTCTATTTTTTTTTTTTTTATAACGCGACCAAAACTGAGAGGGGCCGTGTTATTTTTCTCTCGCTTTTTTTTCAACGACTTTGAGAACTCGACGTGTATGTACGCATTCTTCTTTTTGCCCCCTAAGGAAATTAGAAAATATTTTTTTAAGAGGTTTTTTTCCAGGACACCGCGCGTGAATTCCGGCTAGATTTTGACATTAAAATGCGGACTTTCAAGAAGCTTTAGGAAAAAATATGAAGGTTCGGGGAGGGAGCTTTGGCACTATGCGCACGCGGGCACGCCTTTGTGCATATGTGTATGAATATATATAGCTTGAATATAGCAAAAACGCTTCTAGCCGGACAAACTTTCTGTTTTGGACCAGGCTTAAGTACTTTCTTTGTTTTCGAAAAAAAATATTCAACTAAAATTCTATTTTCAATCCGGGGATTTCATTCTGTAGTATGGCCGACAATTGATTATCGAATTTACATTTTCTGATTTTCTTTTTTTTTAACGATAGAATTAATAGTTTTTAATTCTATAGCATGATATTGAATCGACTTTTAGTTGCAATTTAATTGCCTGTCAATAAGGAAAAGCTGTTAATAAATCGGAAATATTTGTGGTTCTACAATTATCAAGGTTTTTTTCAATTTCTTTTTTCACTTTTTCATATAGAGCACATAACTTATTTTTAATAATATATATTTTTCTTTTGTTGCAGGTGAGTACATATCAATTACATCAAATGGGTTCGGACGCGTAAGTCATAAACGCAAATTACTTTCGAAAATCTTCTCCGCAGAACTTTTTAAGTAAATGCAAACACAGCGAAAAGCTCTAAAAAGTAAAGGACCATTAAATTTGTTCCAATCACAATTTGTAAGTCTGTACTATCGCTTCTACTGAGAAATCTCATTTCTGGGTCCTTTGCGAACATTCAATTTAAGTAATAGCAAAGCGCAGTAATATTTTCAATAAAAAATTTTTGAGCTATAAAAATTGATAATAATAATTTTTTATTTAAACATTGAAAATATCAGCGAAGGAAAAAGTAACTTCCTGGGTAATACATAAAAGCCTCATGATGAAGTAAAATCTGACATGGAGCAGTACACGAGTCCACCGTGGCCATCTGCCGTCCGACTGGTACACGCCGCGCCCAGAAGCAACGGCAAGAGCTAATTCGTCCCGCGTGCTGTGTACAACGCGTTTGTACTGTCGTTAAGGCCAGTATTTTAGCGTCGCGGCTTACAACCGCACATGGCGCGCTGCACTCGCGTATAAACATCGAACTGCGCTCTCTCGCCTGGTATAGCTGCGCTTCTTTCTTTATTTATCCCATCAGCGCCCGAGACCTTTCGCGCATGCAAAAAGGCTTTGAAGTATACGAGGTCCAGGTCGCGTGTGTGTTGGTGTTTCTCGTTGGAAATAACATTTCGCATGTACGTTCTGGACTATATCACGCGCGGGTCACGAATGAGGCGAGGATTCGTTATTTGCAAGGTAAAATAGTTGCTGGTTAGGCGGAGAAAATGAATGGTTATGGTTACAAACGAATAGTTAAGCATTTCCATACTAATTAGGATAGTTGGAGAAACTAAAATTATTTGTTGGAATTATTTATCGTGACTTTATTACTTTCTTTTACTATACCAAACGGTGTTGACATTTTCGTAATTATAATTTTTCTTTTTGTTATTATTTTTGTTCATTTCTTCATTTATTATTATATTTGTCACTTTTATTTCAGTATTTTATTTCCGTATTTTATAAATTTTCTCAACAATTTAAAAAGCCTTCATCACGATAATGGCATTCGTTAATTAAGCATCTTTTTTAATTAATGATTTTGACGGTGGTCCCTTAGAGGAAGTTTAATGCCAGAAAGCAATTAATGACGAATTTAACAAACTTTAATCCTACCTTCAGCTCTACGAGCTCATCCGAACTATTCAATTAACTGCTAAATTCTGACAAGGTCCAAATGGCAAAAACAAAAACAGAGTTAATTAATCCCTCGAGTGTGAAATGGAAATAAATGAAAGTAATCCTGATGAATGAACCTTTCATTATTACCAACTATAATAACTTGATAAACAACTAATACTTTCAAATTGAAGCGAAGACTTTACGAAATCAAGTGAAATCCAATATTGCTTAAGCCTATAAAAATAAATATTATTTTCAATATCTAACGTCCGATTGGATATAATTGGTATTCGGGCCTCGATTTTGAAACATCGCTACCTCCGACAGGAATTGCCTCGACAGGTTGGTAAAGATTAATGTGGACCGTAAAAAAGATTCAGAGGGAATAGCGTTAATTTTTAACCTGGCTGTCGGGGTGATTTCGACCTAGATTCCCCAGATCCTAAGGCACACACCGTGACTTGCATGATAATTTTAATGAAAAAATTCTCCGACGAATAAGTTTTTTATAATAGATCTTCAACCTTCTATTTACCTGCGAACAGTGTGAGTTTAACAAATTATACATCCAGCGCCATCACATTGCACAAAAACCAATTGCAGTTTATTCACAAACAATCGAAAGGACTAACCATAATAATCAATACATTTCCCGCCTCTGAACCTGCTACACCAATCCGGTGATTACAAAATAATGCTCCTTATTAATACCGATAATCCACGGCGTAGACAACGCGCTTATCCTTACTTTCTCCGTCTCTTCCCGTTCTCGCCCGTTCCTCCATCCCCCTCTTTCGAGATAAGAACACATCCGCTCGAGACAGTCTCCGAGTCCCTCCTCCCCGAGAAAGTGACAAATACAAAAGTGACCATTTCTCATCGAGGAGGTCGAGCGGAGCAAAATCGGGTCAAGCGCGCGGAAGGGAGAGAGTGGGGAAGTAATTTAAGATAGCGCGCCCAACAGGGAACGAGGTAGAGAGAGGGGAACGCGAGAGCGATCGAGTCAGGATGATAATCGAAAGTATACGGAAGTTGATGGGTAATTGTCTTCGCATAACTGCGTGAATTTCAGCAGGAGGCGGGGAATGAACTCGCGGATGTTCGACAGCGGGTGGTAGATGGTTGATATTAAAAGGATGCTAGAGGTGATGAGTGTGCTTATAAGTCCAGCTACTGATACGGCGGTGGCAGAGGTGAATGCTGATCGTATCTGCCATGAAAACAGTCATCAAAATTATACTATTTTCAAAGAATGATTTCACTACGATAACAAAGTATGCGTTTTATACTTATTTAACTGAAATTGATATTATTCAGGAAAAACACTTTATGTTTTATAAAACTAAACGTATCTGAAGCAAAAAGTATAACTAATCATTTCATCCTTGTAATCCTGACTTATACGGACATTTCATTTAATGACATATTAAATCCCCCCACTAAGGTGGATAAGAACTAAATACACGTACGTAAAGTCGAGCAAACGAGCGTATAACAAACTATTAAAAATAAGTATTCTCATTAACGAGCCCCGTCAGTCGTCCTCCGTCTCCTCCCCCGTTGCACGATAAACCACACGGTGCAATTATCTGCGCCAGCTCCTTATAAAGTCGCGTAAAAACTCCCAGCTGTTAATCCAATCCTAAAGCTTCGCGCAGCCTCCAGCATCTCCCGCGACGCGCCGGAAGGTCGCAATAAGTATTATCTGTTTTCTCAACCTCCCAGGCCCTCGGTGCGCGATATCGCGTTCGCTTCTTTTTGTCTCCTCTCGCGAGCACATGCAGGTCAAGGTCAATTAAAATTCGCTCGCGCCCGCCTAAAAGCCCGTCGTCCCGCGAAATAAAGTGAGAGGGTGGGTGGTTGGTGGTATGGATATATCCTGTTCGAGCTCTGATCCCTGGAGGATGAGATTAGGGGCTGGGGACGGGTGAATTTTTCATGTAGATTCGAGTTTTTGCTTAGTTTTTTGTAAATGTCGATTTAAAAAAAAAAGGAAAAAAAAACTTTTGAGCCTTGGAGATATATAGATGTTTGCGTTTTGCTACCATAAATCTTCAAATAATTAATTTGCTTGTTACTTATGAAGGCGATCAATATTCTAGATGTTTGGGACGAGTTTCCGCAAATATATCAGACTTTTATGTTAGGAAAACAGTAATGACCAATACGATTTTATATATTTTATGTAAAATAGAAACTATAAGTACTTTTTGCCGTAAATATTAGAAAAGAAGAATTTCTTTACAATTTATTGGGAACATAGAGGCACATTTGAAACTTATATTTTTATGTAGATTGCGGTAGCAACTAAAATTTACAACAGAAAACAGATCTAGGAAAATTCAGAAAAAAATCATATATATTTTCGCAGCGTTAGCAAAAATGGTATATCCGACTCTTTTTGCTACGTAAATTTCGCAAATAAAATTTAAGATACGATTTCAAAAGTTTGTTCATTATTTCGAGCTCTAAATACTCATTGAATATTGAATTATGCAATTACCTCGAGTCAATGAAAAAAGTGTTCTGATAAACATTAACTCGACGTTTTGACGCGAAATCCGAGTACATTACAATAACAGCATTATATAGGAGCAATTTTGATAAATTTTAGTTCAACATAACATGAATTTAATATCATATTTTGAATTTGTAAGTAATTATACAAGCTTGTCAGTATCATGTATTGTCATAAATGTTCTCTTCGCATTTGCAGACACATCGTTTCACGGCGATAAAAGCACAGAGAAGACGTTTTTCTCCCTTTACGCTATTTCAAAAATGCTAAAAGCGAAAATTTCGCAGAAATTCCATAACCTCGCGTTGTCTATCGATTTCCACGAGTCAAATGCATATATATTCACCAATGCAAGATAACAAAGTGAACGCAGATGCTCCGTTGAAATACGTTTTCCAATCTCAAAATTTTCCTGATTTCGGAGTGACTTCTTTGCAGCGCTTGCAATGTTGATTCGCCAGGAGCGTAATATTCCGAAAATAAACAGTCGGCGAGCCGCGCAGCATGGAAACGTTTAAGACGGCGAGCGCGAATTTCAGTCACTGGTGCGCAGGAAGGGCGCCGTGCGAGTCGGCAGCGCGCCGATATCGAAGTTCGATAAAAATGATGGATGTATTCGAATTTCGATAAGGACTTTGGCTCTAGTGTTTATTTTGCCCGCTCGCTTTAATAATCGACCTTAGAAATACGAGGTTGGCGGGGTTAGTAAAGTAGTCGGCGGAGTCCGAATTCGATGAATAGCGAATAGAATTCTTGAATAGTTGATGGGCTTAGATTAACATTGTTCATTCGTATGCAGTTGATACTGTTTCAGGCGGTAAGATATTCGGCAGATTGGCAATAAATTTATCTGGTTTACATAATGGTGTTTGGTAATATGATTTTTGCATAGACCACGAGAGTTCTAGTGATATAAACTGAAATCTATCAGACCGTCAGCTAGATATATAGTTAATACATCTTTTGTCGTGTTTCTTCTGATGCAATCCAAGCTACGGAAATAGAAAACAATGCAGAAATGAAACAATGCAATTTTCTCAAATGTATCTTTATTCCAGTCAAAATAACCTTCTCTTTTCCATGACGTGTTACGTATATTCGCGAACGATGAATGACTACAAGATGGAAACGTAAAATGAAACCAGCCACTTCGAAAGATTTATTTAAAAATTCTTTAGAATAAGATATTTAAGTTACTTTTAAGCAATTTATAAATACAATTGTTCATCATAAATATAAATCATGAAATATCGACTCAATATTAAAGAATATAGAATGATTATCACGTTGAATGAAGAAATTTCAAGTACATCCTTCTCTCAAATGCACGATCGTCATCATTTTATCACATATCAACTGATACACCATCCCATTTAATCGGAACTCTTGCTGCAACAAGAAAAAGGGAACGTCCACTTATTTTACGCAAATGCGCGACTCGTAACGACAATCAGGCCATTAAACTTCCATGCGCGGAGCAGTGCCGTTAACACCGTTGATCCCTTCACCCGAGGCGCATCGACGGGCCGTAAAGCCGAAACGCTATCTCCCTCTCTATTCGTCCGCCTATCCTTCTCTCTCACTCTCTCTCTCTCAACGAGTTTGCGAGAGAAAAAAAAACACGCCTGGCCGTAAAAGGGAAGACAGAGAGTGAGAGAGCGTCCGGCTGCTGGCGGGGGCCGCAGCTGCGGCGATGGATTCGATAATCTCGAGGCGGCGGCCGTGGTTTGCACTGGCGCTACGACTGCGGGTTAGCGAGTAACTACTACTACTACTACTGCCGCTACCACACTACTACGAGTACACGTGCAGCAGCGGCGGCGGCGGCGGAGCTGCTATATGTCGGACAGGGCAGGGCGGGATCCGGGCGACGCGCTTCGCTCTCGGAGCGTATAATGGCACGCGCGCGGCGAAACTCGGCGCAATCTTCGACGTGAGTTTCGCTGTGCTAATGATGAGATCCGGCCACAGGGACGGTATTAAATCGTGCGGTTTATACTTATCGCGTATATATCTGTATGTCTCAGGCTGCGTGTCAGGCGTTTGAGAGACAAGAAGCGGGAAATTAGTTTTTCCAACTTCTCAAGCAATTATGTATAAGCGTTTCGTTAAATATCTTGTATACTTATAGTTTGGAATATTTGCATTAATTGCGATGTTTTGTTGATTTTGTGTAGCGGGGATATATTCGAAGAGAATATTTTTTAGTAATAACTTTGATTATTTGGGGTATGCGAACGAATATCAAAGTCCGCGGCTTTATCTGAATTTTGTTTTCAGTGTAACGGAATTATACGAAAAATGAATTGGCATAAAGTGGAGCACGGTAATTTATAGTCTATTTTTATACTTTTACATGAAAGCATTTCCGTTCCGCTGATTTTAATTGAATTTAGTGCGCATATTTTCAATTATATTATTTGCAAAAAAATGTTGAAAACATTTCTGTTTTATTCAAAAAGAGAATATTATATATGTCAAGTTTGAAATATCTTGTTACACGTATTTAGTTCGCGTCTTTTTAGAACCATCAGTCTGAAAATGTTTATGTCAAAATGTTAAAACAAAGTTTAAAATTATGCTCAGAGGAAGCAGTAAATTTTAGAAGAAGAACAAAAAAGATATTATTATATGCGAGCGGTACTGAGAACCATCTGCGTAAATGTTGGTTTACTTGCAGCAATATTGTTGTAGTCTGCATATATTTCCCAGTAAAGTTCATTACGAGCATTATACATTATTGTAATTTTTAAAATGTAGTTCTCGATAAATACGACCACCGCATAAAACAATTTAAAGTAAGCATCGTATAATATACGTTACAGCAACTTATATTACAAACGATACGATCCTTAAGCCGATTTTAAATAAACTACCCACTTCACTTTGACCATTCCACCGTCATAAGAACGAAAAAAAAAGGAAAAATGAGCTTACTTAATTACCATGGATACACCGAGCAGCACGCCGACGCCGATACTCTCGCTCCGAGTATTTTATCCTCCAAAAAGGTTGAAGCTTGCATCGTCGGCGTAGTGCTCCGGCATGTCGGGGTGGGAGGGGGTAGGAGGCAGAGGCGCGCATCGATAATTTACGGAAACGCCTTTGAACTTTTAAAAGCATTGCCGCGCTCACCGGCTTTAAGCTCTCTCTCTCTCTCTCTCTCTCTCTCTCTCTCTCTCTCTCTCTCTTTCTCTCTCTTTCTCTCTCTCTCTCTCTCTCTCTCTCTCTCGCTATCCCAAGCTCTCACCTCTCTCTCGCCCGTTTTAATTATTATCGCGGGACGTACGGCTACACCTATTGCGCGCCTTAATGCCTCCTCCCCTAAAGAAAAACACGCTGACGCTCTCGTGGAGAGCGCGCTTAGGTCACTTAAGAGATAAGCTCTGACCGCTCTCGCGTGCACGCGCTCGCGCCGAGACAACAGCCGGCAAATACAAGAGTCGGAGAGAGAGAGAGCAAAGTCGAGAAAATTTTAAATTCAAATTCACCCTCTTTCTGCGCGGCGCCCGCTCGGACCGGCGAGAGAGCGAGAGAGAGCAAGTGCTTTAGATAAAGAGATGGCTGTCATCTATTAAGTAAGACGGAGCCGGGCGCGAGCAAGAGAGAGAGAGAGAGAGAGAGAGAGAGAGAGAAGGGTAAGCGCTTCCCGCGCGAGACCGAGCGGGGGGATGGGAGAGAGAGAGAGAGGGTATAGAACGGGGTATCTGGCACACGAGCGTACCTATATACGTGTGTCCGCGTGTGTGAGCTGTGCACAGAGAGGCGCTCGCTCGCTCGCACACACAGGTGCGAGAAAGTAGGATCAAGCGCGGCCGCTCGAGAGAGGGAACACAAGCGCGCGCGCAGCATCCAGCGTGGGAGCGAGACAGAATACAGACAGCTCTCTGCGCTCGAGAGAGAGAGAGAGAGTAAGCGAGACGCGACTATAGAGAGAGAGAGAGAGAGGGAGAAAGAGAGAGAGATGCGCGTGCGGAAGGGATGACGGCGGCGGTGGCGGCGCAGGCGCGGGATAAGGGTGGCACGGCGGGCGGGCGGCCAGCTCGCACTACGCCCGGGACGTCACGGCTCGAGAGCGCCGCGCGCGCTGCACCGTACGTCGCCGCCGTCGTCGTCGTCGCCGCCGCGAGTACTCCGTGTGTTCCCCCCCCGCGCGCGGTGTGTTGATTTTGTTCGACAGTGCGTGCAGCCGCCGTCCTGAGAGAAAGCTGCCTGTGCAGATCTCTCGGAGATCGTCTCTCCCTCCCTCTCTCGCACACAGCTGACCTTCCACCCCGTGTCCGGGAAGAGAGAGAGAGAGAGAGAAGAGGGAGAGAGCCGACCCTGCCCTGGGCACGCGCGCATGTGCGTGCGCGTCGTCGGAGGCTGCGGCTGCGGCTCGGTCTCTCGAGAGCCGCGCCAGCAGTACCGAGTGAGTGAGCGCGCGTGCGAGAGGAGGGGGCGCGTGCGAGCGCGACCGTGAAAATCTGTCGTCGCGCGCGATCGAAGCGAGAGAGAGAGAGAGAGAGAGAGAGCCACCGCTCTCTTGTTGTTTATTATCGCACGCAGACGGGGGGAGAGCTTTTCTCTCAGTGGCGTGCCGCCCGCGTAATAAGTATGCATAAGACGAGACTCAAGTGTCAACCACGTAGCCGAAGCCGCCGCTGCTGAGGAGAGAGAGCAGCAGCGCTTTGACGGGGAGAGAGAGCGCTAGAGAGATAGAATAAGGTGGGGTCGCACGCTCGGAGCAGCATCTTCAGCAGCAGCAGCAGCAGCAGTTGCAGCGGGGTAGTGTGTACACCGCGCGCGCGCGCTCGCGTCGCAGGCAGCGAGATTGTTGCCAGCAGATACAGACATCCGAGGGAGTGCGGAAGAGAGTTTCGAGGTTAGGAGCGGCCCCCCGCGCTACAGAGCCAGGGAGGAGCGGCGGCAGCGGCGGCAGTAGCGGAGGCTGCGTGTGCTGCCAGCGGAGAGAGAGAGAGAGAGAGAGCCGCCGAGCCGAGCGATCGAAAGCCAGCCAGCCAGCAGTAGCACAGCACTCGCAGCAGCCATGGGCGAGAAGGCCGAGAGCAAGAGCGGCTCCGGCGGAGGAGGAGGAGGAGGAGGCGGCGGCAGCGTGTCTCGCGTCGAGGGCGGTGGTACGACCCCTTTCTTTCTTTCATTCTTTTCTGCTCTCTTTGCTCTCTATTCTCCGCTTCTGTTCTCTTGTAGTAGTAGTAGTGCTCTGCTAGTATAGTTTTTCTGTGCCGCGAGCGAGCGCGCGCGCGATGATCTAGTTTGGAAAGAGGGAGTGAGCGCGCGCGCGCGCTCGTGAGCGAGAGAGAGAGAGGCCGGGATGCTACTGCTTTTGGAACGTCTGCTGAATGTTTTTCGGGGAGACACACACACACAGTGTTTTTTCGATTTTCTCGGTCGAATATAAATCGCGGTGGACGGAGAAAAGCTGGGCGAGGAGATTAAGATTAGTGTCTGACTAGACTTATCCCTTTTCCACTGTCGTGCATGCTGTAGCATTCGAAAGTTTGCGTTGTGAACTATCTGTGCAGTGTGAATGGAGCGGTATGAATTTTCCAGTAGGAATTGGAGCTTTAACAATTGAGAAAGAACAACAAAAATATATATATTCGGTTTGATAGGTCAGAAAAGGGTAGAACGGGGTATGTTTATAAGTTGGATGAATGTAACCAGTTCTCCACTATTTACTGCAAAATTATAAGCATCATCCGACCTATAGCGTTAACTTTATTGCATATTCTGAACTTTTTATATATATGTCAACATGGTTTTTTGTGCTTTCAATTATGATTACGTACTTCTCTATCATCACGTATTGTGCTAAAAACCTAACAGTTTACTGACAAATAGCAACAAAAAAATCAGTATATCGATTATTTATTTGTAAAAGAAAATAAAAATGCACTAGTCATAGCATACTCATAAATCAAATGTTGAAAAATCGTTTTTAAAGTTTTGAGCTTTGTAAAAAAGCCACATAAAAGACCAATGAAAAAAAGTACTAAAACGAAAAGAAAAAAAAATAGAGCTTTAAACTATCCATTAATAATAATTACTTAAAAAATTAAAAAACGTCATAATAAATAATGTTCGCATTTAGAATTGGTCTGACTCAATTCAGATATGTTCTACTTCATGTATGTAGTATACAATACCCTTAACATGACAAGCTGTAATTGGTTATTACTTTTTCCCTTATAAACAATATTTGTTTAATAAATTTACAATCTCTAACTAAACTATAAAACTATAAATAATCAGGATATATCTGTATCAAAATATCAAACGCATATAAATATATTAAGGGGATGTTGATGCAAGTAGTAAACTACCGGTCTAGTACTCTTCACTTATATAGTTTTCATTATTGAATTTTCATCAAACGTTTCGGTTATCCACTGTTATTCAGTTGTTCCGGATACTATACAATCCAAATCATTGAAATAGACTAAAAATTGGATAAAAATAACGAAAAAGACAATTTAAGCTTCTGTAGTGGCTTTATCCCCATAACAGAATTAGTATTCCATTATAATTTTTCCTTTTATATAAAAGAACCGCATTCTGTCATTTAATGAATAAACTGTTGTAATAAAAAAAAATCTTGTTTCTAAATTTTTTGTAGAAAAATGTATTTCCAAACTTTCAAAGTAATACTATTAACTTTTGCTAACAAGAGCTTAGAAGGTTTCTCCGTCACAAAAAGAAAAGTTAGTTTTAATAACCCTTTCACACTTTCTTGTGGTTTTAAACTTTTTTTTCATACAGTAAAATAAATTTTTAAAGTAAACTAAATAATTTTTCAAAAATCTCTTATAAATATATAAACTTTTATATTAAAATAAAGTATATCATATGCAAGTTGTCTTCAAAACGAGGATGTCTCTATGTGGCAATACAAACTGTCAATAAAAAACATGTAAAAGTAATATAGTTAAATAGGATCTATAAAAGTTTACGTATATATAAATAGAAAAATTTACACGCGTATTAATAAAAAAAATATTTAAAAGTGGTTTCTTTTATGATTATTAGAAAATATCATGTGACATACCATCTTTTTGTACTTATTTTAATAAATCTTATGGCTTTTTTGTTGTTATTTCCACATTTATTCAATCTTTAAATAGTAATATTCGTTTTATACGTACGTTTACTTATTTGATAAACTTTCGTCAATATCGTTCTTTTATTTTTGTCACTAATATTTTCACCAATTTTTTTTCATACAATAAAAATAACTTGATAAAGTCTGCATTACATAAGTACTAATTTAGTTATAAGTTAATAAAAGTTATTTAATTTCCTAAATTATTCTGGTTCTATAGAGGCATTAATAGTTGAAAAGTTTCAAGCGTAACGCTTGGAAATGTTGAATCATGACTTAAATTTATCGAGTCAAACTAGCAAGAAGTTGGGTGTTACTTTGAGCATAATAAGAGTTACACCCGAAGAAACTATTCTCGAGTTTGAACAGTGTTATGAGACTGCGAAGATTTACTTTCGAATGTACAATAAATGATTATTAACAATTATCAAATTAAGTTTATACTTTCTCCCAAAAACATAGAAAGTATTGAAGAATCTCCACGGGCTGTGAGATTAATTATTTTTCAAAATTTAACCAATCAAATTTGTGTCATCACTTACAAGAATAAAAAAAAAACCAAGAAATTTAAAAAAACAACAAATAAAAAAAAAATGTTAAAAATCGAGTGAAAATCAATGTCTGTCCTAACTCGGGTTATACTACTTCCATCCATTTCAGACATTTTAATAACTTTCTTGCTCAAAAAACTCTCCAATTTTTGCACTTTTAATAGAGTTTATAACTTATCGAAACAGAATATCAAAGCAGATTATATAATAATGACTAAAATTGTTAGCGGAAATAAAAAATTGAAATAAACGACAGAACACATGAATTTAATTCTTTATTATATAATCTGCTAGTTATTATCTCTAAAATTTAATATAAAATCGCTAGTACGTATTGTATTGATATAGTTATAAAGATTTAATCTTGAATAATAAATAATTGAATATAAATATCAAAACTTTCTATTAAAATATACTCTTATATATACAATTTAAATGAAAGCATATACATAAAAGAATAGTTTTCTGAATAAGTTCTATCTTTCGTGTGGGTATAAAAATGAAAATACTTTCAACTCGTTAAAGAGAACAAACAGTTCTCTATCTATATATCAGTATACTCGCGTCCTGCAACGGGTAAACTAGTCTCTCGCTTTTTTTCTATTCATCAAAGAAGTAAACAGAACGGCTTGATTATCTCCGACGTCCACGTGTCAATGGTTCCGTCTATTTTGTTGCACAGCAAGCCACCCACACACGCACACGTACACACAGAGATGTACGCAGGCACGCGACTATCAGGGAAATCACTCGAGATGAAAGCGGCTGGGGCTCTCCCATCCTTTCGCTCGACTAATTGCATTCATTTTCACGCGCGCCGAGAATGCCGGATGCACGCGGAGAGAAAAGAAAAAGCGAGTGGTCAGAAATATACCGAGAGTGCGCGCTCGCATGAAAGACAGATAACGAGATAGCGGGCTAATTATATTTTTGCGCGCGCGAGAGCCGCATAAGTAACGAGGGCGCGAGTGAAAAAGTCCAAAGAGATGCGCGCGCGTATGTGTGTGTGTATATTCGCACGAAGCGATATGCGATATGCCGCATGCGATCGATTCGAGGCGCGTGTGACTGTGTTTAATGGCGTATTTTTAGACGGTGAAGATCCGACGCGCGCGTGCAGCCGAAGAGCGAGAGCGAGAGAGACAGCAGTGCGCGGGTATAAAGGTGAACGCGACGTTGGATTGATAAATTTTGCGCGCTCGGAGGGGGTTGTAATCCGACGTGACGCCCACGCGGGCAAGACGTCATAGCCGCCCTGGCGAGGGCACAGGTCAGACACGTGAACCAGTCGAGTTCAAAAACATGTTTTGACGAGTCGGCCCTGTTTTTCCACGCTCTACAGTATAGTTGACTTTACTACCGATAGAGGGTTTATGGCCTCTGTATACGCCTGAATAACATAGTTTTTAGTTTTTAGTTTTTTGTTTTGATAAAAAATATTGAAATGGACACACTGGTAATTGACGATGTATAACGCGTCGTCGTTTTTGGTCGATGAAAGAGAGTACAAATTCAATTTTTGCGTCGTGTGTTATATGTATAACGCGCACGTGGAACGGCAGCTAAGAATAGAAAACTTTTTTCACGTCAGTTTCATTTTATCAATTTTTCAACGGCGGCGAGAGTCGCTCGTTATTATTAATCAATGCTTTTATTATAGCCGCACGCCGGGCTTTGGTAAAGTTCGCGATGTATTTCTTGCAATATCGAGCGACGTGTGATGTGACGCCTCACGTGAATTGTTAATAATCTTAATATAACCAGCGCGAAGTGACGGTCGCGGCAATGTCCGAAATTAAATCACTCTCACTCGCCGAGATGGAGAGTTAATCGAATCGAATTGTGCACAAAAAAGAAAGTCGTTTGCAATCGTTTGTTAAAGTCAGTCGATATCGCGGTTAATTTTAATTATTTATGCATGGGAAACATTGTTCCTGGCTTTTTTCTTCCTGAATCATATATACAAAGCATAATCCATATCAACTGAGAATATAGCGAATGATTATCATAAAACAATTTTCCCACGGTTGAATTGCCATCGCCTTTCACAGTACGCGGCCTCATCCCTCTCTGCCAATAATATAAATGATTACAACGCATGCATAATTCAGCAGCAATCATTGAAAGATGCGTTGCCGCCACCGCCGGCAGCCAGCCCCCGCGCATCAAATTGTCTCGAATTTCCAACTATTTATAAATTTAATTTCGCGCTTTGTCACGCAAATGCGATGCAAATCGGCGCCGCCGTGCGGATTCGCGCGATAACGCATGCCAATGAGCAGTGCAGCGAAGCCCCGGAGAGCTGGAGCGGAGCAGCACTGCGGCTCCGATCGGAGCACGCGAAAAGAACGCCTCGCGTTCGCCTGCAATCAAAAGTTTCTCACTCGGCCTCGTAGAAGCTGTGGAATTTCCATTGGACGGGATGAGCGGGCGCCTCGTAAAAAGGAATTATACGACGGGTGGCGAAGGGACAGGCGACGAGTGACGCGCGTTATGATAATTAAATTAGACACTATACGTCGCGGTGGAGGATTTTCGGGTCCAGCAGTGTGTGTGTACGCTCGTGTGAAGCTGAAAGGTAGAGGGAAGGAATTACGCTTGGGACACGCGTGGCCAATTCACAGGCAAATGAGGTGAATTCCGTGGGATTCGAGTCGCTGAGCCGTGAGAAGAAGCGGAGGATAGAGGGACTGTACGTACACCGGCGCCTAACGAACTGTGTGTGTGCTTGATGCGCGGCTCTGTGTTGGAAAATTGACTTTGCCGCGCCCGCGCGGATATCTTATTTTGAGGTCTTGGAAAAGTTGGAAGGATATGTCTCGGTATAACCAATTTGCTGGGTTTGTTTGAGTTTTCAATCAGTGCGAGTTCGCGGTGCCTTTTGTTTATAAGAAGAGACTCATTATTTCATTTAATCTTCTTTCGAGTTTTAAGAGAAATACTTGGCTCTGAAACAGCATCTTTATACTTCTTAATTGTTTAAAAAGAAATCTTCGTTCTCGGAAGTTAAGCCGACTTGGAAAGAATAACGTTTTAAAATTTTATGCTATAAGTCTCTTCAACAGCTTCTTAAAAGATACAATTTATATCTTTTATAATTCGACGAAAACTCATAACATTATAAAATCGTTTTTAATCTTTCATAATACGAATAAAACAACTGTGCGCGCTTTTTCATATAACCGCAATAATTATTTGCAACTTACCATCCTGAAAAACGGTTAATAGTAATGAAATTTTAATCCTCGCTGTATAATTCTACAACCTCTCTCTCTCTACAAAGCTTCGGTCACAACAAAGCCATGTCTCGCGCGCGAAAATTCGCATTGACCCTTTGGCGCATTGTTCTCGGTTTGAGCCAATAAAAGCGCTACCGTCTGCTGCTGTCGTTAATCGGAAGCCACCGGGATAATGACGTATTAGTTAAAAATTCACATTATACGCTTTGACGGTCGTGTCATCGTCGTCGTCGACGCCGTCGCCGTCGTCAGCGCGTCGGTACCGTCGCTGCTCTGCGCGCTGCTACGTCATGACAAAGCGACGCTAACGACGATACAAAGCTTTGTTATGCGCGACATAACGAACCGTGACTCCATGGGACCACGCGATTACCTCAGCTTTATGAATTATCCCTTTTTGTTGATTTGCTTTTGACTCGCTGCTCCCTTAATGATATCGAGCCGAGCTTGCCGGATTTTCATTGACTAGGCATTGTTCGGGAATGACGTGAAATTTCGTCTTTCTTATAAATAAAATTAAATCGTCTTAAAAAATACCAAATTTTATTTTTATAGTTGAAGACCGATGTTTTATGTAAAAATGAAATTTTCTGTTAGAACTGAAGCTCGCTACGTTTTATTGCGTATTTCGCACCAGCCTCTCGATCGATACTGAAAAAGTTTGGTCTCTGATTAATGCTTTGTAAAGCATGCAGCACATCTGAAAAAAAATGTACAGCGATCTCATCATAGGTCACTTGTTTTCGAAAAGTCTCGCGAGTTTTGAATTTTTGACTTGAAAGCTTTCAGCGAAAATCCTCCCGCTCGAGTTATAATTCACGGCGAATAATATACACATTTTACGCGATACTTTGCGCCTTCAGCTCTCCTATACCGAACCACCGCCGCCATCACTTTGAGAAAAACGACGACCACATTTCCTTGTCTATAGTGCATTAGTTGAAAGCCTAACGCTCGCTCGCGCCCGAGGCTCTTATAAAGCCATATGATCCTGCGTAATTCGCCATTGAATAATCAATGAGCCTTAATGGACAATATGGCTCAGCGCGTGCGAGTGTGTGAGAGAGAGAGAGAAAAACCGCTGAATTGTCGGACAGTAAAGCACGGAACCGCGCGAATATGCCCCTCCTCTCTCTCGTTTCCCCCCATCGCAGCTGACCTCGATATACTACAAACTAATTTTTCCAGATGAGAGGAAAAAACAGTCGAAATTTATCTCTCCGCTCTCGAGAGTCGATGTATCCTTATATACGGGATCACATACACACACGCGCGCACGATAAAATCAGCCGAATGATCCTGCGCGCGTGGTTTTTATGCTGAGCGAATGACTGGGTGGAAAAGCGGATTTCGGAAGAGGGGGAAAGAAAAATTTGTTACGTATCCGGGAGGGCCGATCGGAATTGTTGAGAAAACGGTGGGGGTGAGAGAGGATTAATTAAAGTGACTGAGTTTCTCCGTGGAGAAATACCGAAGGAACAGGATTAAATTTAATTAAACGAATGGAAAATTGTGCCCGAGGGGAATGTCTTACTGTATCCGACTTATTCTACTGAAACAGCGGGGGGAGTTAATCCCGTGCGATTTTCAAATCAATTTTTCGTATTAAGATATTTATAAGTGTATAATAACGAAATATCACTCTATATTCATTCAGATATTTTGACCTCGTCTCTTCTTTTTAAATCAAATCAATCACTTTGCCGTGACGAAGATTAACATTTTTAGCCGTGACGAACTTCGAACAACGTTTATAACACGCAGTGCTCATAAATACGACAACCTCGATATCCCGCCGTAAATCGTCGGGGTAGGCAACGAGTTGCGAAGCGAAGCAAAGAAATATGAAAATCCGCACCGCGACGACGCCCGACGACAGCTCCTTTCGCGCAAACTACCCGCGCCGCCGCAAGAAAACAGAAGGCAAGCCATAACTCATTCGAAGTTCAGCTCCAGCCGCTCGTACAACATGCCACGGCGCCGCACCGCATACACGCTAAAGGGGGGAGAAAGAGAGAGAGAGAAGTGACTCGAGTAATTCGGGAAGACGCGCGCTCATTTTGCTCGAGTGCACTGCCTCGCCAACGACGTGTAACTCACTTGGCTCGGGAAAATTCGAGCCTCGCGACACGAGATTTGAATAATCGGCCATTAGAAGCCAGCCGGGTGTGATGAGGACGGAAAAAGAAAACACGAGGCGTATATGTTCGGCCGAAAGTGCAACGGCGCTGCTCGTCTATACGAGGATATCGAGCCTCTCGCCGTGTTGTTGTTGTTTTTCGTCGCGAATGAGAACGCGGCCCGTTGATTGACGCGTGAACGAGGAAATGTTTCACGCGCCACGCCCCCGAGTATACCGACATATATATAGGCGGTGGAAATTTTCGACCCGACCAAGGCTCCTGATGCACATAACGTGGATATATGGGCGCTATCGCGCGATGTGTGCATGTGTGTCGACGAAGGGAAGTGCGTGCGCTGAATTTTTTCTTTTTAGAGACTGAATGCGACTCATTAGCTGTATTTTTCGGGGCTGCCGGTCGAATGGAAGAAAGCGTATACAATTTGCGAAATCATTGGCCTGTTTTTTGTTGGGTTTTTTTAAATGTGCTTGATATTCAGAAAAAGTGTCCTTTTATATTGCTAACGTTTAACGGGGTCATTTGTACTGGCGAACTTCTGGAAAAAATGTATTATTTTTATTTCGAATAATCACCAATAGTACAAACGAAACTAATTACCGTTCGTTCTCCCGCATCGATGGCCATATCGCTATATTATTTTCCTTTGTAGAACAGGAAAAAAAAAAGGAAACAAAAAACAGAACTTTATGAAAGTAAAACTAACTTCCTTTGCAATGTTATTTCCGTACTTCCAATTAAAATGTAGAGCTTTGAAAAAAAAAAGACACAAAAGCATTTTTCTGCGTTATTCTAGAAAATCGCGCAAACTTTACGCCTCGGTAAACAACACACACACGTAGAGAGCGAGCATTATGTTTTTAAATGACATTGCTCGCAACATGATTTTTAGCAACCCCGAAAGAGGTCGTACCTGGGAGAAAGCACGCCGCACGTTATTATTATCCCTTGACAAAATTCTATAACAACCTCTTGATTCACCAATTAAAAAGGAGCGGCAAAATTAACGCAATAAGCGACAAAAGTCGTCGCACGTTCGCCACTTGTTGCGACAATCTCCTTGCGAGCGCGGCGGGCGCCCAGTTTATCCCGCGTCGCTGCCACTTTAGCACCGACGCCGTTTACGACGTTAATTGAACGATGCCGCCGCGCGCGGCCTACTGCGACTCTCAAAGCGTGCGGAATTCCGCTCTCGGTGAGGGCGCGCGCGCGCCGGACGCGAAATTCCATCGGACGGTAAAACTTTACGCCGTCGCGTCGTTAGGAAACGGTATACGTGGGGAAGACATAGCCCCGTTAAATCCCTCGCTGCTGCCCCCCTTGGCTTTTCCGATATATACGCAGCCAGAAAGAGAGAGGGAGAGGTTCGCAGGAAAATAGCAAATTCTCCGTCCTATTAGGCGACACGGCGAAAGCCGTCGTTAGAGGTGCGCGCGAGTAATCGGGTGAAATTTTAAGGGGTCGTTTGGAAATTTTCGTCGGACCTTATTCCCTACTATTACGCGTAGGTATGTGTAGTATTCGGATGCTCACGTATAATTGAGCTGCAGGCGCGGGATTCTGTGCACTTTTAATCACGAATGCGCGAGCGCAAATCGGGCGGCGAGACAATGGCGCGATGAGGAATGGAGCGTGTGTCGAGGTGCGTTACGTGCGTGGTTTTCTTCTTTTTCTCTCTCTTTTTTAAGAGCGTGAAAAATGTTTAATGGCCTGCTGGGATATTCGCGCGGAGAGAGAGAGCTTTTCGCGCGCGTAGTATACCCTGCGCAGCTTTCGGCGCGCTGCGATTTAGGGGATAGAGGGGGAGGAACTCGTTATGAATATCCCGGGGGGAATTAAGGGGTGTATATACGAGAGAGTAGCACATTTAACTGACTCGAGTTTCAAATTTATTTTTACCTATGAAACTTAATGCGCATTTTTAGCAGTATTTCACAATTTAAGTGCAGTGTTAAAAGTTTTCAACGCTCAGCGTGCCATTAAAACACCCCGCGGCTTCAGCTCTCCGTAATAATCTTGAATTTTAGTGCAATATATTATTGATATTATATAATAGTAGGCTATTATTTATCGATTATATATAAATCGGGTTAATGATAAAACCACTATTAAATATTTGGTCAAGTGACACTGTTAATTCCCCATACGATATCTTCCGTTCCTTCCTTCATTGTACTTTTTCCCGCACGAACGCAATTTACGCAACCGCCTCTTTCTGCATACCGAAGCTTTTTCTTTACAATCCAGAAACTCCGCAAGCTTTCAAAGTCAACGCGATATTCAACGAGCCACCGCGCCGTAACAAAAATACAAACATAACCAGGCGGAGCGAAATGGCTGCTCTTTCGCTGTTAAAAAATGTACGCGGCCTCTCTCCCAAAGTTTTTTCTTTGCGTGAGAGCGCTGATGATGGCAAAGGCGCTCAACGATTTATAAAGAGTTTTTATAGCCCCGCTAGAGGCACTCAGCGTGTACACCCAAGTACAACTCGCTCGTTTTCGATGACCTCGCGGCGATATAAAAGCTTTGCGTAATACGCAAAGAGAGGAATCAGAGATACGCGGGTCGTTACGTGCCTGCCGAAAGGTTAAGGAGCCGACACCGGCTGATCTTAATATGGGACCACGCGTATGTGCACACACGTGTATATATACACTCCCTCGGGGGACGACAGGGTTTACGAGCTCGCGCGCGCTTATGCGGATGTCGCGAAAGCCATGACGGCTGGGTTTAACGTCGAGCTGACGATGTGCAAATCGCGTGATGGGTGTGCCCGCGCCCCGGATACACGCTGCGTTTTATCTCGCTGACAGCGTGGAGGTGAACATACAGTCTTTTCGGTAAAAGGGGGAAATCAATTGATTGCTTATTTTTTTTTTGTTATCGTGTATTATATGGATAATCAGAGTTTTTCGTTGAAATCTATAGCGAATAAATGCGGAATGGGTATAGCTTGTAAAATGTTTATTATTGAATTTTGTATGAAATGTTTTATGCGATATAATAATAACTATTTTACGCGATAAATATAGGCCAACCGACATTGTTATTCCACCGAGTATAGATACGCCATTATTCTTCGTATCGAAAAGTTATGTGTAACCAATTTTTCTTCCCCAAAAAAGAGGTCAATAATAACAACCCTTTATATAAAAAAGAGAATGAAATATGGTCAAATTTATTGTCGCGCTTTTATTTTTCAAAGGCAGTAAAGAGAGAGATTTACGGGTTACTTTATTCGAACAATCAGTTTTACTTATTATATCACGCGACCCTGTAGCAATATGTATTCTTATTACCTTAGTTGACATAAAATACCGTTACAAATTCGACGCCCGACCTTCGCATACAGATGCGTACCTGTATGAGTAAATCTACAAAACTATCACACTTTTTGTGTCACAAAACTGGCAAAAATTTTTTTTAGGAGCACACCTATCGGACACGTTTTTTTCTCAATCTTTATACCTTATATTATACGAGAAAACAGTTGAACGAGCGAAAATGGGTTTGTGTTTTCTCGTATAATATAAGGTATAAAGATTAAGAAAAAACGTGTCCGAAAGATGTGCTCCTAAAAAAAAAATTTTTGCCAGTTTTGTGACACAAAAAGTGTGATAGTTTTGTAGATTGACTCATATATCCTAGAAGCTCCAAACCGTTACCATTTACATTGTGCGAAACAAAAAACAGGGGGGAATCATTCTTGTTCCGCGCACGCGCACGCGTCTCTCTCATTTTCATTTCATTGAAAAAGAGACACGCTGGTAGCGGGAAAGAAAAGCAATCTTCGCGGCACAAAAAGCGCCTGCTGGCCAAAGTCTAGCAACACACAGATCGAAATAAAAACGCGAGACAAAGCACGTTCGCTCGCTTGCGCCCGCGCGAGAGCATTGAAAGAGATTAGCCGAGATAGAAAAAAAAAGTGAAAAAAAAAAGAATTCGGAAAAAATGCGACAAAAGAATAAAGGCAAACTGTCACCATTGTACACACACACACACACACACACACGTGTTCGTACATACATATACACACGCTCGGGGAGGA
This sequence comes from Torymus sinensis, assembly GCA_030522985.1. Classification (NCBI taxonomy): domain Eukaryota; kingdom Metazoa; phylum Arthropoda; class Insecta; order Hymenoptera; family Torymidae; genus Torymus; species Torymus sinensis. Next base: position 292 of record JAPYZP010000741.1, on the reverse strand, counting down.
AAGAGACATAACCGCCATCGGCAAAACGGGAGTGTCTCTCGCTTTCTCGCGCGCAATGCCACGCGACGAGCCTTTCACGCTGAAACTTCCGTCGGATGAAACTATATATGTATAGGACACTTTGCACTGGCGCGCCCACCACGTGTCTTGTGTCAACGTCGCTGCACACACACACAGGAGTCGTGCGATGCGTCGTGCGCGTTTAGACAAGTCTTATATATATATTTTTCGGACACCGCAGCTTGCGGATTTTGCCTTCATATATTGGACTATTTCCCGTGTAGTGGTTACA
>JAPYZP010000740.1:0-21178 GCA_030522985.1 Torymus sinensis | reverse complement strand
TCTTCAGAATAACTATTATACATAAAAATATATTTACACACCTGATAATAAAATTTTACTGTAATGTTAATACTGATCAGCAAATTTTATTCTTCACTGCAGGTACGGATGGTTTTCGGAAACTTTCATTCCGCGAACTCTGGATAAAAGACTCGCTTTTCCGATACGAGAATCTGATTATATAAAAACAGAAATTTATATAAAAGAAATGCAAAAGAAGCTAGAAACGAATCAGAAAAGAAATTAATCCATGTGATATTCCAACTACAATTTTTTTTAATATTGATTCTGCATATTTTTATTATTCTTCGATTTCATATAATTTCCAACATCCATAATTAACTGAAAAATAATAGAAACTGAAAAATAATACACTTCTATATATATGTAACATATTGTACGTATATTTGTTATTTAGAGTTAATTTTCAAAAATTATTGTTCCTACATATAAAACTGAGAACATTTTTCATTTTCTCAATTTTTTACAATTTAAAGTACAAACACAAAAAGTTTTTTATTAAAATATATACATATATATACTTTAGGGCTTCTTCATTGACTGTCGAATAGTGATCGCATTATCTATGCTATTATTATCTATTATACTATAGTAAATAATAAAGAAAACATTTCACATTTCAAAATTTAAATAAATATAAACAAAAACCGTTACGATACAAAATCGAATTAAAGTTCGAACTATTATCATCCGTATAGATTCAAGTCGAAAACCAGGCTCTGTACTTACAGGTGGCCTGATGGCACACCTATGATTTCAAGGTAATAAGTTACATGCAAGGCGCGCAGATGGGCCTCGACTGGTAGTCTATATATATATGACTTACTTTTTTATTTTATAATTTTCGTATGATTTTTTTAGACTTTCCGTATATACGTGGCTGCTAAATTTTCGAACCGTATATCATATACTTAAAAAAAAAATAGGGCATACGTCTATTAGGTGCATATGTACTTATATATTTATCGAGCATCAAAAATTGATGTAAGACAAATGATACGGTGACAGCCAGCCTAACCGTACGGCCTATATATAATTACTCGGCGGCAGTAGGTCTGAATACATATATATATATATATATATATGTAGACGTATACTACGAACCAAACAGAAAAAAAAGTCATTGTGCGCTGAGCGCGCTTTACTTGTATTACTTTAGTCTCAACAAAATGATTGAATAATCCGATAAAGTCCTAACAATTATAAATATGCAGATTCATTTTAGTTATCTGAACCTATACTCCTATACAGTTCACGTTTCCTAGCAACCAAACTCAAACAGTTTTTCATCCGTAATATATAAGTATAAGTATTTGTATGTAGGATATTTCAAGATTAAATCAGGTTATCAGTTTCAAAATCAAACACTTCGAATTTCAAGTACCACGGATAATTTTTTTTTTAATTTTTGAGAAAAAATATAAATTTTATGAGTATTGAGGTTAAAATATTTAAAAAGATATTTCTTCTACAAAACAAACATTTTTAAATATTTACCAATAAAGAAATTTTCAAATAATATAAATAAAATAAATTGAATAACTATGGTTGGAAGAGCCTTTTCTGTAAAAGTAGATTTTGATTTACATGCTGTAAGTATATAGTTGATCTTAAAATAAGCACAATTCAACATACTCTAACAATCTGCATTGATAATTATCGTAGGTTACCTGTCCAGGTGTTTGGCTGTGTCCTAATGGAAAAGTTGCCTTACAAATTCATATTTTTGATTCTAGTGTAGCAACACACAGATTAACACCTTTATTTCCCCTTTTATATCATAATAAATTTACTTTTAAAAAAATATTTACTGGTGTTACAACCTTAGCCGAATTGGAAAAAAAGTTATTTTCGGAGCATATATTTCTCGAATTAATACAGTGGTCACCTACAAAAAATAAAAATGTTTCTTTAGCAACGTTTGATACAAATCTAGTAGATTTATTGTATCCAGTGCCTTGCTATAAGGGCATTTTAGCTGGAGTTAACGTTGACTTACTCATGGAACCATCCAAATTTTTTCCAGTATGTAATAATTTTTTTTTATTCCATTAAACTAATACTATTAAAAAAATTATTTTTTAGTAACTTAAGGTTTTACAGGGTATTTTATCACCAAAAGTTGAAATATCAACAAGGACTACTATAGAAGAAGTTGCAGATTTTGATGCTTGTTCTAAAGAAAGTCACATAATTAATCCAAAAGTCATCAATTCCGTTGTATGAAACGTAATGTATAGTGACATTAGCAGTTACTAGATAAAATAATTCATTTACATATTTTCAGAACCAACAATGTATTCATAAAAAGAAGGAGGTACTGCCTAATAAAGGAATTCTTAGACAAAAAAAAGTCTGTCATACAGGGCAAGGAAAACAGAACAATTATATATGTCGAATGTAACTTAACATAACATCAACCTGTTGCATTTACAAATTTTTTCTTAATTTAATCCATAATTATGTATGTATCTTTTTATAGTTGTCGTCGTCAACAAAGTAATATTCAAGTTCATAATTGTAATTCTGATAAATGTTCATTATCTGGAAATGATCAATGTTATCTATCTTTTCCCCAAAGAAGACAGATTTGCAGTTGTTCAATAGCTAGTCTACAAAAACCATCTGAAAATTATAACATTTGTAATGATGCTCATATTCTTGATAGTTGCCCAATTTGCTTAAAGTACAAATGTTATTTTTCTAATGAAAAATCAGATTCTAACAGTACAATGAAATTGTATGATATAAAAAATTATGGCGTTTCTAAAAGTAAACAAAGTGAAAGTCGGACCAAACTTTTTAGTGGAATCAACAATACTATTCATAAATGTTATAAAAGTAGTGTACCCAAATTATCCCATGCAATGCATTCTCTTAATTTACACCATGACGTAAAAAATAGTAATTATAAGATGCACAACGAAGATGGCTCTCTTAAACACTCCCTATTGGAGAGGCACAAAAATGATTCTATTTGTCGATCAAATAGTGCACCATCATTAAAAGATGATCCTACTACATCCATGTAAGTTTTATTCATAATTTATTTAAGAATTTGAAATAATTTTATATTGATTGTAATTGATTTACTTGAGAAATTCAATTATTTTAGTTTGTTAGCAAAAATAAGACAGCTAGAAAAGACGAAAGAAAAATTAAACTATACTAACTGCCCAGATGGGTAAGAAACATTTAAAATATTTTTATTAGAATAAAATTATATTATGTATTAAAACTATTAAATTTACAACTTTTAGTGATTCAAATCATACACCATTATATGACAACTTCCAAACTATAGATGTAAGAAAAGGATTTTATAAAAATTTAGAAAAATTTTATAAAAGAATGTACAAACAAGCAAAAAGGCGTGCATACGAATTAGGTGAAACTTAATTCTATAAGATAATTAAAAGATATGACTTTGGTTGAGTTACATTCTTTTTATTATAGTTTAAATTTAAAAATAATCATGTACATAAATTTTACAATATTTACAAAATTTTTATTTACACTTTTGTGTTAATAACAAGATGTCATTGATAACAAAATCGTTTCATCAATTATGACATCTCATATGTTATATGAATCCCTGTAATATGAATCTAGTCAAAGATTTAACTGTAAATATTTTTGTTAATTTATAGTATATAAATTATAGCAGGTTAGCGCTGTAACTGCGTCGTAAATAATTTAATAATTTTATTTTAGTTTTTACTATATTTTTCTTACTACGTTATTGTTTGCTATCAAGTAAGGTAGTTTTAATTTTGTAAACAGAAAAAAATGTATTAGACTAAGCAAACTGCAGTTACGTAAATTCGGACTGATTCTTTTTGATTTTTCTCCTTTTTAATTTATTCTCATGTAACATTTTTATTTAAAAAACAATGATATTTGTTAAAAAATTGTATACTTGAAAAAATATTATTTGCTGGTTTATGAAATAAATTGCTTAACTAAATTTGCATTTTCTTTGGGGTGTAAACTTGTCTTCCAAGTCTGTAAGATGGACTTCCAACTTGTCGCATTCCACGAAGAGTAACAGATTTTGGTAAAAGAGCCGGTGTTCTCAAATAAATTCCTCGTCCTTCTGGAGTCCATCCTTTCATTTCTACTTTTTCATTTTCATTTGCTGTAATAGCAATCCAACCTAAAAGTAAAAGTTGTTAAAATATTTTGATATATTAGCAACTACTGACAGTTTTTAGATTATTACCAGCATTAGACAATACAACATCTGCAACAGATTCAATATCTCCTATCCCAATGATTTCTAAATACTTTGATTCTAATTTTGGCCACATCTTTAATCGATCTGGATTATTAATAGGTACCTCAAATGCTTCACTTTGAAGCAATTCATTATAAATTGTATCTGCATTTTCAGTCATGCACATTGTAATAGGCAAATGATTACTTGCAAAAATAGTGCATCTGGTAAATAAGACAGTGAATTAAGATTCAGTTTACGAATTATTGATATAATTGATTATATTTGAACATAGTCATTAATATAAATTCATTACCTTATATAAGAAGGAGCATTCATTATATCTAGTCTACCTAAACCTGCTATAAAAATGGTTTGACCAGGCCAAACACAAAATGTTCTAGGAGAAATAATTCTACTGGGTAGTGTTTTAATTAGTTCATCAGTTGTTAAAAAATGTAAAATTTGATCTGGTTGAATAGTTCCAGGAGTATCATAACACCAACGACTATTTGCATACTGAGGTGCTGTTTCATCTAAGCCAAACATTTTTGATTTGTTTAAGGTAAACGTCATATCATTTTCTTTCAGTGTACTGAAAGCTTCGTTTAAATCATAATTCCTTTTGAAACTATGAGTAATACGACCTGAAAACATTAACTTTGATATATAAATATTTAATAAATCCATTTTTAAAACTACTAAAAATAAACATACTCTGTAATGTAGCAAATTCAATGTTTTTTGTCTTTTTTAATTCTTGTATTCTTTCAACTGTATCTGCCTGCTCATGTAATTGCGATTTCCTTAATCTTTCATACCTAAAAGCAGTTTTCCAAGAAGCCATTTTGAGAATAGGAAACTTCAATAAATTTAAAGTTGTTCCAGGCCATGGAGAGGTTGTTGCACGTTGTACTATATCTACAGCTTGAGATTTACAAAAGTCAGAATGTAGTAGAGTATTAAATAAAGTTGATTTTCCAGCATTTGCGCATCCAAGTAAATATACATCACCTGAAGTCATAAAATTTAAAATATATTGAAATTATTGCATTTATTTTACTTTATATGTGATAAAGACATATCAATATAAATTTATATTGAACTACACTTACTTCTATACTGCCATATTCTATTTAGTTTGTTTATTAGGTCTTCTACGCCATATCCAGTTTTTGCTGATATGAGACCAATGTGTTTAATATTTGATTTAGTAATTCCACATTGAATTAATGATTCTGTTAAACTATCTTTTATATGTGCTAGGAAATGTGGAGAATCTTTAGGTAAAAGATCTATTTTATTACCTACGACAAAAACATGTCTTTTTTCTCCAATTAATGAAGGTAATTGTGGCCAAATACTACAAGGAAAATCAGTAAGGTCAACAAGTAATAGTACCAGTGCTCTTCTATTCTCATTAATTTTTTCTAATAATTTTGGGTAATCATCAGTTGATACTCTTACGTCCAAACATGTGTTATAGTTTTTCATGAAATGACATCTTTGACATATAAGCGATTTTAGATCATCATTATTTTTATTAGAGAATAGTTCAGATGGTAAATATCCAGGAAGAGCAACATCTTTACAATGCAATAATGCCCCACAGCCGCCGCAAGGAATTGAGCTGATTTCACTTTTCGAATCTGGTGTTCCATAATTTATACCTTGACAGTCCTCTTCTAAGGCATCATCATAAACCTCGTAGTCTGTCATCCAAGATGATGGCACATTTGCTAAATCATCTCCTAATCTTATGTTTATTTCTTTATTTATAGTATCATAACCTTTCATACTAATATTTGGATTTTCAGTACTATATTTTGATACTTCTAAGTATTTTTCATATAAAAGTTTAAACTTTTCATTTATCAAAGGTAAAGATTTTTGATGTTGAAAAGATTCTGTCTGTACTTCTTCATATTTATCTACAGCAGCATACGGCATATGAATAGGTTTATTATTTTTTAATTCTTGTTCTTCTTGTATTTGTTCTTCGTCTTCTTTTTCGCAGTTAGATTTTGTATTTAAATGGCCATTTTCATCACTTAAATATTTCAAAGCAATACTTATAGCAGGATTTTCAGAATTTTTTAACTCAATTTGTTTTTGGAACTTATATCTTAATTTGGTTTTGATTTTTAAATTTTCTTTATGACCAAATCTCAATTTTCGTTTTTCAATGTAATCGCTATATAATAATTTAGGTTTTAATCTTTTAACTTTAGAATCTAATAAACTATCCTCATCAGTTGATTTAGCATTTACCATATCTCTAATGATAGAATAATTTGAAACACGTAAAATATTAACATTTTTGATTCGTGACAATTTTAAAAAATAGGGCTGCATATTTTGATAATATTACGAACATATAGGTTTAATCATGAAAATGCATCTGAAAACAAAATTAAAATATAGATTAGTATAGGTATATTTTAATGACGAATTGTGTTGATATCAAATGTAAAAGTACCAATAATTAAAAGTAAAAAAAAATGTATTTCTTTCATCTAAAGTCCTATGGTAAAAGGAAAATGCATCTAAAAATTGGATATATCGTTTTTATTACGTACTTTAACGTGGTTAAATGTTTACTTACTGGTACTTTGTATTTCTCTAAAAGAAAAACGTGTGCTACACAAATACACGTTAACAATATATAACATTTTGTTGTTATACACTTATTATTATTAATGAAAACAAAACGTATAAATCTTATGACCTACCCACGCTTTTTTTTGTTTAAATTTTATAGAATTAGGTTGAACACGCCTTGTGACTTTTGATGCTACACAGTAAGGTTATGTTATTCCATTCACGCGAAGTTCATATATATAAATTGTATACTGCATGTACGTATAACATATATATTCACGCAGGTACCTATAATAGGAAATATCAAACAACTATTTAAAAGCATTGATAAATAACATTATTATATATTTTACTTGAACTTGACTGGCTCTATGATGGTAATTGGTATATATAGGGTATAGCGGAAGGCTGAACTGTACCGGTCAATTTTATTGAGGATTAAGCGATTATACAGCAGGGTATCGCTAGGGTATCGCGCTTAATTCCCAATAGAGGAGTCTGAAGCGATTGAGGCACACATGTTTATCTAAAATAATTATATAGGTAGGTTTATCTTAAAAAAGGGGAAGCTATTGTACCTTTGTACCTATATAGGATTTCTGAAATTTCAATATCATAATATTCGAAGTACTTAGGTATCGTCAATATTAGTAACACTCTTTTTTTACTTTGCATGATTGATGAAAACGTTCGTTTTTTTATGTTTATGACGCCTCTCCCATAAAGACACCGTGTTAAATTTTGTGAGCCCATATCTCATATAGCTATATTAGCAACAAAAAATTTTCATCAAATACTTCCTTCAATATTGTGAAAGAAAGTCATCTGTTGCAGCTGTAAAATCCAATATTTGCGGAATAATCGAATAAAATTATAAAGATGTTTGCAATCTAATACCTAGTTTTATTGTCACAGTTCTTATAAACTTCTATACTTATCTTATATTTTTCCCACGCATCATTCAAATCAGTCCTCTAAATATTTTGAATCATTATACTTTGGCCGAAAGTGCCACTTTCGCCTCGGTATGGTAAAAAAAAGTATAAGTAAGTAGGTACGCACCACGGGAGAAAAATTGGTCAGCCTTATACAGCTCGTATGTTTGCCAACCTCGTCTTCGGCTCATGTCGGGTGTCAATTTAGACGAGCTGTAGACTGTCCAAGTTTTTTTCCTTCATAGGTGCGTAATATACTATTTTAATTTTAATAATAAGATTAGGTTTTATTTGGTTACTTATTCACTCGTAACTATAAGGTAATAAAACGAATTGGAATGATGATTCTTTCTCGAATACCAAGCGAAATCCGCGCAATTGGAGATCTGCAGGCTGCACACCGCGATATACTTAATATTATAAGTTGCGCTGGCACATGCCTCCGCGGCGACACTTTTAGGTAAGGGCACGATCGAACGCAGGCGAGCGAAGGACCGAGAGAAGCGCATATGGCGCATATATATATATGCTGATATGCAGAGCGCGCGAATCGCGAACGGCACGGTAGGTAGTACATAGTACTACCTATCACGTGCTCATATCATTGCACCGTTCGCTGCAGAGCGCGCACGCCGCGTCTTTAGTCAGGTTAGGAGTGCTGTGATGAGTGCATTTCTACGCCGCGCCTATGACGATCACCGGGGACATGGACGACAACGAAAAAGTAAGTTGACATATCATTTTAATATTGCGAGAACATGTTGACAGATGGATTGGGGAGATCTATTGGGGCTGACGGATGCGCTTTTCGCGAACGTTCCGTGGAATTTTCTGTTATGATGCAACGGCGCAGTGCCGCCTGCACGTACGGCCTGCACCTCGAGCTCGCACACGGCCATCTTCCCAATGTTTACGTTTCTCTATTGACATCTACGCACTCGCTTTGTTATTATTTTTTTTTCTTCATACTCGTGAATATAGGTCATTGTCTTGTACTTCTACTCGCCCATTGTAGATTATTTCTGGACATTCTCCGACCGCAGTGTTGTTCGGTTTGATTAAGGTGGTTCTATGGATTTATATAGGTAGGTCTAAAATATTTTTCAAATTGTCGATATCTATTTTATAAGTACTAAAATTTTGTTAAAAAGATGTTTTCCGTTATTTGAAATACTTGTCTATTATACTATATCGTTTCTCACCAAGCAATGTATCATCAAAATAATTCATTAAAAAGTATTTTATCCCATAGAATCACCTTAATATCGTTAAAATTGTGATTAAAAATATTACTTATGATGGAAATTCTCCGGCTTTCTCTATACTCGTCTCTAGCTATACGAAAAAAGGATGGTGTAAAAATAAGGTATAAATGGGATGTTTGAAATTCTTATTGCACGAAGCGGCTATATACCAATACACTTTTTAGAAGTCTGGTATAGCGATTCCATATTAGAAGTTGATACTTTGTAGCTAAATATCTTAACATTTAATATGGGATGTTGATTATTACTGAAAAATAAAAAATTAAATAATAGAGAAAATTCATTTGCCTTAAATAATACAAACCGTATACATCATAGAATTCGTAAGCCTGCTTCAAAGTGGTACTTTACGCATGTTTATAGGTTTGCAAGCTAAAATTGTTGCTCGCTGCGCTCGGGTGCTAACTCACGCCATGCCAAAAAGATCCACTTTAGTCACACGTATCGTAATATACTATTTTCTCATAAAAAGATTCGCAGGCTAAAACAAAAAATTCCATAGGATTATTTTTCTGTAAGTAAGTAGATACAGTCTAGTTACAGTCAAACACAACTTGCGGGTTATTTTGAGACATGGTCTTTTCAATATTGTATTTCAATACTTTTAGTGAATATATAAAAAAAAAACATAATAATCGTAAGGCCAATGTACAAATGCCAGTATTTATATGGCGACCAGATATTGGGTGGTACCATTCCTTAAACTTTTACTTTAGTATGAAATATTTACAATGAAAGTAATATTTATTAACAAATCCCTTTTGACTAAATAGATGGAAGACGACATAACACTTCTGTAATCGAATACTGGCACAATATTCTCCCGTAATTCGGTCACAGCGCCGAAATGATTTGACCTCGCTTGTGAAAGCAGGTGCTAGGTAGGAATCGATGTAGCCGTGCATCATATTGAGGCTCACGTTTCGGATTGACGAGATCGCGCGCGGTTGGCGCTTGCATATCCGTTGCATTCGCACAAGATATAAGGAGTGTGACAGTGGCGCTACCAAAGTTCTTTTTCTGTTCTTCCTGGGAAAAATATGCAAGAGGCAATGAGAGATTATAATTTTTCAGCTAGACGGTAAATGTACGCAATATACTTGTGCGGTATCGTTATTTTTTGTTTTGAAAAACAGTCGTTTTTGCGGAATTACCATAAGTGGATGTTTTTTAATGTTCTTATTGCAGATCTTGGAAAATATGTTTTTAACCTTGAATGATAACATAATGCACGTGTAATTATTAAAAATTATATCTCAATTAATTAATAATTGTCTAATTGAGATTAAAGATGTAAACTTGTATAGTGAATAACCTATTATATGAGTACTGTTGATTATTTATGTAAATTTTGATGTTTAAATCTCTGTTTAATACTTGATTAATAAATTCTTTATAATTTAAACTCTAAAAGTATCCAATACGTTAATGTGTAATTCTATGTAGAGGTTGAATGAAGAGTTAATTTTGAAAGGTATTACCATAACAATAGAAGAGGTATGGACAAATCTCAGTCTTGTTACCCTCACGCGAATGTACAAGGGTCGGTAAAGAACAGAAAAAAATGTACTTGGAAAATCCCCAACAGTTGGGCCTTACTGCTTAGTCGAATGGATGATGTAAAAAATCGCGATGGCAATATTTGCAAGAAACTGAAAATATCTAGTTTTATCAAATAGGTATGCAATAGTTGCTCGAGTTATAGTATATATGTATTTTTCTCGGAAAAGTGTAAATCAAATGTGAATTACAGCTTGAGCAGACATAGTCATAAACAAAGTTTCTAATAAACAGAGTTCCGTGTGCAATGTCCTGCGCAGTTACCGACTCGGTTGTTGGAAAGCCACGTACCTATATACGCACTCTTACATAACGAGAGCAACGGCTATTTTGCGAGCCCGTGCGCGGCTCCTCTCCAACGCCCGGCCATCCCATAAAGTAGATTGTAAATCGTGGCGCCGCGGCATATAACAGTCTTTCTCTCTCGCTCCCCTAAAAGCGGAAGGCCACCCCAGCCACAACTGCGCACATCCCAACCGGCAGGAGTTTATATAGGCGCCCAGCCCTGCTTAGCGCGTACTTCTATATATGTATAATACGGTCGTATAGGAGAGAGAGAGAGAGAGAGAGAGAGAGAGAGAGGAGAGAACAACAGGGAGTGGAAGCCTCCACAGCACGCTGAGCTCGCGTGAGAGCTACTACCTAACTGCGCGTTACGTAGCTGCCGCCCGGCTTTTTCGGTTACGCGAGCCGGCGCCGGTATATAATTCTCACCCGCCGCGAAACTACTGCGCAGTGAGCCAGCTGCCAGGAAGAGCAGTGTATGTGTGCGTATAAAAGAGAGAGAGAGAGAGAGAGAGACGGTCGCCCAAAAATCGTTCGGCCTCTCAGCGATTATATTCGCCTACGCCGTTCCTTCCTTCCCCCATGCCAGCTATACGTATACACCCATACACTTGATCGCGCACCCATACAACCGAGCGCACGTGCCGCACGATTTTATATATGTGTGACTTGGTGTCGGTATAGGAGATCTGGAGTGTGTGCGAGACACTGTTCGAACGCTAGCTTCTTCCTCTCTGGAATTCCATTTTGCGCCTCGTATTTACGACGAATTTTCGCTTCTCTAAGGAGTAGAAAAGACAGAAAAGTCAAACAAATATAATTTCTATTTTTTTTTATTTTTAAGAAAAATGAGAGAAATTCAATACTACAAAATCTTTTAAAATCGTTAAGTAACCATTAAATTTGTAGATAATCCAGTAAATCCGTTTAGATCTAATTATTGATAAATTATTTTTAAAAAGATCAAATACTTAAATATTAGATAATAATTACATAAAAATATTTAGAATATGTACAAAAAATTACGTAACAATTACATCCAAATATTTAGGACGTTCTATTAATAAAGATAGATTGTGAAAAGACTTATTATCATCTCCGGATTGAATTCAATGTTCTAAACAATAGCGGCTACTACGCAATGGTTTATCCTAATAAGCACAATGTTCACTTCCAAGAATGTCATGTATAAAGATATTTTTTAAAAACAGTCTTCGCTTTGTTGATATTTTATTCCATCGTGTAGTAAGTAAGCAGTTTTTTAATTTCTAATAAATTACTCTTTATAAATACTTTTTTTTTCTTTTTTTACTTTAGTCCACTCAGCTTTTTTTCTTTTTTTTTTTAGGCCAAGAGCCAAAATAGTAATAATATAGTGTTAATAGCACCCATCAAGAGGCAAATCACGTTGCTTGTAACAGTATATTGTCAATATATCAGCTACAAGAATACAGCTATAGTATGCTGTGTAATGTGCAATAATTTAAATTTTATGCTATGCCTTTAAATTTTCTTCGAATTAGTACGAATAACTCTTTAAATCAATACTAAAAGTTAAATATTTTAAATAAAATTGACATAGAGTCGATGAAAAAATCGAGTATCAAAATAAAATCTGCCCGTTGAACATTTAAATAAACAATTTTGCAGGTAATTTTTAAATTATATATTTAAAGTTTTTAAAAGATTTCTAAATATTTATGTATTCAGACTAATTATGTTTTGTAAAACCATTATATTATTGTATTTGTTTTCTTAGAAAACTTGTCTATCTCTATGTAAGTCGGTAAATGAAGTTTATCAAACACATAGCATGAAATCCAGGCGAAACAAGGTCCACTGCTTGCGTCACTATGATTGTCGATCCAGCGAGAGTCAATTATGTGGAATGTTTAATTAAGCGCATTTATATAAAAGGGTTTATTGAAAGTACTTCCACTTGGCGCGCAACATTCGAGAGTAAGAGAGAAGACTGGTAACAACGGAAGTGGCTAAAGAAATTTGCAATTTGACGAGAGGTGAGCGAGTGTGAATGAAAGCCCCGAGTACAAATCGAAGCCAGCCGCGCGACGCACCCGCGAGTGGAGCGGCATTTGGGTCAGGGTTATTCCAGTCGGAAGCTTGCGGTTTTGCACGTATAGCCCGTGCTTATACGCCTCTCTCTCACTCCCTCTCCCTCTCTCAACTTTTCGAGATAGATCCAACTACACATTCGACGTTTTGTCTATTTATTCCTACGGCGAGAAATTCGGCCTGTGTCTCGTATGCTTATAAAGCGTATTGATTCTCGCCCAAGTGCCGTCAATAACGTGCAAGTTGCTGTATTTTTGAAAATTGATACCCGTTTACGTTTTTAACAAATATGGATTATAATAATTGTAAATATAGCGATTGTTTAGTTTTATTGGTTACAATAAGATTTTTACAAGAAGAAACAATTAAATACTGAAGGAAGTGTTTGTCTTCCTGCAGAAAAAAAATGTATTCTTCGCAGAATCTGTGACATTTTTAACGAGCAAGGTACTAAGGACGTATAAATGACAAGCGCTGAAAACATCCATTCGAAAACGACAGCAGCAGCGCGTATATGTGCTGCCACAAAGTAATCATTGCGTTTTTTTTTTACATCAAAGGCCTCTTTATATCGATACTGCAATTAACTCCGGCGATTGAATGAAAACATCGTTTTGATACGTACACAAGGTCAGCATCAAATTTTCATCCTTATTTTTCATGCTTCATGCAGCAGTAACTAGTAATTCACAAATGTATTTATTCCTTTTGATTATTCTAATTTTATCGAAAAGTTTCTACTTACGGAAAAATAATAAAAAGAACGAGGTCGATTATAGACGATTATTGATACCGCTTACGGACTTATTTAGCCGATATACCAAGGTTGATAGCTGAACAAGTGGTAACAGGATCATTGAGAGAAAATGACAAGGACCTTGCCTGTAACTAATGATGATAAAAATAAAGCTTTTAGAGCTATCAACAATTTGTTCTACTATATTTTCACAGCTGTTGTCTAAACCACTAAAAATCATCTCTAATCAAGTTCAAACGATTGATTTTCTAATTCGAGTTATCTCATTAATATTGAATTACTTAAGTAATGATTAACAATTTTATAGTACCTAACGAATGAATTATTAGTTAGCATGTTGTATCAAAATAATAATACTTATTTAAACCTAGAAACAGATTTAAAAATATTAATTCATTCCGGAAAACTTGAAAATCTAATTTAATTTAATAACTGCAAAGAAATGAATTCATTCTTAATAAAATATAATATGAAAGCTAAATGAAAAATATGTTGACGGTTACCTATCGTGCGAGTGTAATAAAATTGATTTAACGTTATAAAAATGTCAGCATATCATTAATTAGTTATCTTAAAGACTTTTTTAATTTAACTTTTCAATCGAAGTTTATAGTCGCGAGCTTGAAAAGTCAGAGTCGTAGCTAGCAAGTGGTGACCTCTGTACAAAGAACCGAGCTGCATCTGCCCTCTGTCTTCCTCTTTCGACGCTTGCGCGATGCGGCAACTGCGACGTTACCGTGGCGGCGGTGCTCAGGCACTTAAGAACTAGGAAGATGAAGGAATGAGAGGGAGAGAGAGACAGAGGGCAGACGCGAAAGGTATACCTATAACCACTCGTGCATGCTCGCAGCAATACGAGAGTATACACGTGAGAGCTCTCAACGCCGGAAGACGGGTATCGCCCATGCCTTGGTATTTTTTATGTTTGCCTGGATTATCGGCCATCTGCGAATACCGCGGTGAAAAATAGAACTTCTATAGCGCTGTTAGGAGCGCCCGAGTAAATACTTATGATTTAGCTAGAAAAATCACGACAAGTACTCATGACTGAGGCAAAAATAACATTACGATTATTCCACAGTTTCAGCAAGTCTTCGGTTACTTTTCCAGCTCTGGTCTTTTTCATACACTGATGGAAAGAATCCTTATTCATGACATTTTACTTAAACGATTAAGTATTTGTTCATAGTTACGAAATACTCATTATATAACAGTCAATTCTTAATAACTTTTGATGGCCCGTGTACTGATTCTTATTTAGATTTGCCTTTAAAGAACTATTCTTTAACATTTAAGTAAGCCATTCGTAAAACTTACTCATTCTCGAAAAAATGATCTTCCAAAAAGTTTTTTTCTTGAAAGTCTGTTTCGACATTAAAAAATAAAATGATCACAATATTCAAAAGTACAGAGATTCACATAACAGACAAAAATCATAAAACCAAAAATTATACATGTAAATATAAATGTTAAAGGTATTATTTTGTTCCTTAAACGTTTACCTATAAATTTGATGATAGAAATTATTAAAAATTTAATTGTGCGTACAATCTTAGAGCTAAGTGTTTACAAGCTTTAATAATTTATCCATAAACAATCTAACTTTGCACATAGTTAGTTCTTCCATAATTTTAGACGTCAAATTCAAAGATAAATATTTTAGAAACAAAAAGATACCTTGAATATAAAAATCGGATAAAAATAAAAATTTTTTAAGAATATATGATGTTTTCTCAAGTGAACGATATTTACGCTTATATACGTATAATTTTCTTTGAAAAACTTTTTGGAAGGCCACTTTTTCGGGGATAAACTGCCTTGAAAATGATGTCGCTGGAATATCAAATATTCGATTTAAATTCACATTCATTAACAGTTAAATCTGCGACTTTAGGACAAATGATTCTGGTATAACTGATGTATAACTGCTTTCCTATAAAGTTGTTCATGAAAATTTTAAACATTTTATCAATTCATAAAACTTGGAGATATGGAACGAACGATATATACTATTAGGAATACGAAGAGGAAGAGGTTAAAAAAAATTTTGAAAACCAATTTAAGTAACGAGTTCTCATGAGTAAACTTCCAGCTTTGTATAAAAATTCAACGTTAATCATGTAATATGTTACCCAATAAACTATTTAATATTAGTAATTTGTGGAATTATTTCTGGGAGCTGATTATTCAATTTGGTTACATTCATTGAAAATATGCTTATCCTGGAAAAAATGTGAAGTAGCTATAAATATAGTCTTAGTGATGGCACGTAAGCCGCAACGCGTGAAAAATTTCCATGGCACAAACGCGCGACTATAAGCTGCTTATAAACAGGGCAGCGACACAGTGGTATTATTGTACCTCGTGTACGAGACAACAAACTCGAGTGGAGGCGTGTGCTCGACATCACGTAGACGCTCGGCCTCGGAGACTGTTTACGAACACGCAGGCGTGCGGGATACGGGACGCGAAGGAGACCCAAAACGCAGTGGAGGAAGCCGGTAGAAAATAAAACGCGCCGCCGATTGCGGAAAGCTGATTGCGCCGCGGTACCGCGTCAAGGAGACGCTATACAGACGAGAAGGAAGTGTGCTATACACGGGGAGCGATACTTATTCCCTGCCATTCGGGGTAACGAAGGAGATGATTCAAGGCCGCGAAAGCGCCGGACAAGTGCGGAAGCCACCTCTTTCTCTATCTCCTTCGAATAGAAGTGGATGCAACTCTAGTTGAAAGAATAATAGGAGAGCAATCTTTTTAATGCTCGAAAAATACCTCACTCAGTTATTATCTCACGTTAAATTATATTTTTAACTTCACCATACTCACTAGGTATACCAAAGATTTATATAGAATAAAAGTCTTCAATTAAATTCTGAATCTTTTGACAATCTATGTAGTAACTCATTTTTTCACATTTTATTCAGCATCGCACAAACATATTTTTTCATTAGAACTAATGAGAATCAAGAATATATATATATTAAACATTTTAACTTCTTACTTTTAAAATTATTGCCTTCATATTTTCACGCAAGTCGACTCTACGCTCCACTTAACATATTAATTTATATAAGTAGGTAGGTTATTTTTTTAGTTAAGTATAAATTATGTATGTACTTTAAATTACTGTATTTTATACCACGAGAGCCGAATAATCATATTAAAGTTATGATTTTGAGGTTAGAATGGTAGAAAAGTACTTTTTAAAGCAGATAGTACTTTTTTCATCGTAATGGCAAAAGTTAATTGCATTTCTGAAAGCTGTGTATTTTCCGTACTTCCAATCTATTTATATCGTTAAAGATAAAGGCAATCAAATATATCTGTCGTGGCATAGAAAAGCATGCGGCTATTTACGGCTTACAAATCAGACAATTTTCAAGGGTTTTCCTTGTTTTCACTCAATACTTTATCAGCAAAAAATATCTATAATCAATTACAAAGAATTAAGTTATTTTTTAGGCATTCATTTTATTATCGTTTTGCACATTTGAATAGTTAAAAATTACCTCCTAAACTGTAAACAATGTTTCTTTTTAGTTGAATACATGCTACAAAATAAATACATACTCTTCCAGAGTGTCACACCACTATATTTCAAGTCAGAGCACGTCCCCAATAATATTCACGGTAGTCTCCCGCGTCGTTTGTTTCTTGGAACTAAAAAGACAAGTAGCTTTTTCAAATGTAATTTACGCATACATTTACTATATGATTTTTACCATAAAATATTTAATAACAATGAAAATTCGTAAATGTTTTTCGTCTCTCTCTGTTATTTAATAAGGTGTAGAATTATACATTTTTTTAATATAACTTGTAAAATATGTATTTATTTACATATAGTATGTAGGGAGTAGCTCTTTACGATACACAATTATGTTATAACATAATAAATTAGTAGAGGATACTTGATAATAAATATCGAATTTAACTTCTCCAATAAGAAAAGAGTCAGTACTTCAATAGTATACTTCCATTTCATGCAAGTAATTTCTTATGTATTTTTTAAGACTATTACATTTTCTAACATATTATTTTTTGTATATATTTTTTGTACAGACGAAATTATAGTTATAGAAAATAACTAAACGGCGTAATATTTTATTGAAAACTGCAATTTTGTTTATAAGAAAATTTACTATCTCCCACAGGAGTGCTGGGACACACTCGTCATGTGCGATTTTTACTTTTCAAATAATAATAACAATTTTACTTTTAAAACTAGTAATTTCTTAAACCGCTGAAACGCAATATCACAGTATCATTGAATTAGCTACCAAAATCATAAAAATTATTATTTCAAAAAGTAAAATTTATTACCAAAATTACCATGTAAAAAGTAAAAGTATCTATGAAAATCATTAAAATTACTATATATAAAAAGTAAAAAATCCCACATAACGAGTGTGTCACAGCGCTATTAAAGAAAATAGTAAATTTTCTTATAAAAAAAGTGAAGAATAAAAAAAAAATTTTCACGGCGTATTTAATCGAGGTATAATTAAAAAAACCATTTCTTGACATGCTGTTAAGTAACTATAACACACTTCTATTTGGGTAACGGGTTTGCCGATGTTAGCATCGTACTGAAAACAGTGCGACTTGCAGAGCTTTGCAAGCTCCATCGCGTCGGTGTGTCGGCGCTCCCTGCGAAGTTATGCAAGTACAGCGCGCAAAACGTTGCCCAGAGCGGAGTGGACTCTTCTAGAAGCACTCATAGAGCCGCCATGCACCGGCAACGACGCGAACAACAAACTCGACGCGAAGGCCAAAAAAACAGCGCTCGTACATGAAGATACACGAATATATGTGCGAGCTGTTCCGTCGCTGTTCCTGGTGCGCACTGCAGTGCACCGTCGGCCGAGCGCATTGCACTTGCGTCACGTAGTCGGCAAATGGCCTCTTGATTAGAATCACGCCGGCTGCTCTAGCGACCGTTTCTGGCCACACACTCAGCACAAGATCGTCGTCGTCCCCGGCATTGTCTCCTCTCGAGGCACGTATATATACGCGCGTACATGACTCCTCGACTTGCGCGCGCTCTCGCGCAGATGCGCTGCATGCTAAGACCATCTCGTTGGCATAGCTAATAAATGTCAGCTAATACATAACAAATTGACTATACAATAGCTTATTACTGCTTTAACAACAAAATGTCAGTGGAACTTTGAGCTTTATTAATTGATAAACAATAAAAGAGGATTCTAGTACAGGATGTAATTGGAATGTAAGCGTTTGTCTCTGACGGTCTTAAAAGCGGTAAAATTCAGATAATTCTAGACAATGTTAAAAGGCCATTCAAGTTCGTTCCAAGTTTTCTAATTCCATCCAGAAATTTATTCGAAAAGGTCAAATTTTCTTCGGCACCAGTTTCATTGCGGAAATATACTGCAATAAGTATTGTTATTACATATAAATTTCATTATAAAAACAATTTGCTTAAGTTTACGTTATTTTTAGTCGTACACTTGATCGTTCATACCTTAGATTATGTATATATGTATACATAACGTAATATAGACAGCAAATTTATATAAATATTGTCTCATTAAAGACGATAACAATGCCTCTTGTTTGTTGTAAACATTCTATTTTGATTGCCCTTTAAAAGTAATCAAGTCAGCAAGGTTATTAACTATTTTTTTTTCTTGACGATTTCATCGTTCCCTGCTCCACTCTTTATACCTGTACTATAAGGAAAGAAAGTAACAATTAGCAGTAAAATGCTCGATAAATCCGAGTAAAACAGTATTATGGTATAAAAAATGTTTTTTTTACATATTTAATAAAACGTTGATACTTATTGTTTTGTGTAAAAGACAATTCCACATAAAATTGATATAATAAAAATATCGATTAATATAATAGTTTGTTATATGATGAACAAAGAAATTGCAAGTTATTTTCTGTTATAAACATGCAATAGCTATATAATATGTACTATAATGGAGCATGCCAATTAAGTTTTGATAAAGAAATAGCCAGTTCTTTTTCAGTTAAAAATAACATTTGCCTGATAACACATCTTTATCAGCGTCAAACTCGTACCAGAAATCAGAATGACATTTAGCTGCAATTACTACAAGGCCATAGTGTTGCATCTAAACTACATTATGTCGATGCTATCATCACGCATGTACATATAAGTATATTTTCCCATTCCGAGCGTTACATCTGGCGACCACAATCTGCAAGTGTCATTTCGCCTAGCGAACACAACATAGCGCGCACTGCATTTCGCTGACCGAGCACGTTTTTATTTCAGTATCCTGCGCAGTGCACTCGAGATAAGCTGCAGCGTGCGCGCGAGGAAAACAAGGCGTTCCTCGTGCATAATGCGCGCAAACCTTTTCCCGATGCCAGAGTCGTCGTCGCCTATAGGTATATACTTAGACTATATATAGGTACATGTGGGAAGTCGACGCGACGGCGACGACGTCGTCCGCTGCGCGAATGAGAGAAAGCCGATTGCGAGCCAAGAGGAAGTCGCGCGAGCGCGTAGGAACCCGCATCGCGTGAATTGCGCGCCGAGCACGCCTTCGCGGTTTTACGATCCTCCTTTTTCTTTTAACTCTTCTTGTTCTTTTATTCAAAGAGTCTTTCCGTACGCGCTGCTACTTTAATTGCCAAGATATGCATAAATCTGCCTAATTTCTCCGCTCTATCGTTACCAACTGCCACAATGTAAATCACTTCAGACGGTCTGCTTTAATATTTTCGTCAAAAAATTTTATTTACAAAAAATGCAGGAAAAAGTTTTAGATAAAAATAAGTAAATACATAAGCAGTTACGTGACATTTATTCAAATATTATCGCTCTAAACAATTTTTAAATTACCTACTTTTAAAGGCATATAGCTCTTACATAACTTTCAAAAAGTGCCCAATGAAGTATACAACTTCAGTTTTATAATAAACGTGATAAAAGTACTTTTTCAAAAGACTTTGTTACCAATATTTCCAGTTTCGTTGTCGCTTTTCATATAGGTTTAAATAACTTGACCTACCTCTATGAAATTGTGTAAAATTATATTTATATAAACGTTTTGTAAGCGGTTTCGTATAATAAATAAAATATGTCAAAGGAATTTGAAAAAAGTACCAAATGAATTTTCAAAAGTAACTACAATGTTTTTTCCTTACGACTACTTATATAACATTTTACATTTCACAACACGAGGCTCAAAGATCAATGAACTATAAAAGTGAAATCAAATAAATAAGTCTTGTTGCATTTCTTAATGACGTCCGTCTTGTATAGCAGAAACGAAAGAACATTTTCACAAACACTATAATTTGCGCAACTCGATGATACTACTTATAAATTAGATAGTAAAAGATTGTTTTACGTGTTTACAAGTATACATGCATGCGCGGAAAAAATTGATCAGCACTTTAACATTTTTTTTTTTTTTTTTTTTTTTTTTATTTTTTCTTTTTTCATATGAGTTTTCATTTT
>JAPYZP010000739.1:0-26518 GCA_030522985.1 Torymus sinensis | reverse complement strand
ACTACGTTCTTTGGGTCTATGCCTGAATCGGCGTCGTATGCATTTTTGGGTTCATGGCCGTACGCGCTTGCTCCTCGGGTGCTACCACTCGTAACACTATACATTTAATAAAGTTAATTAAATTGTCAACATTACGTTATTAGAATACGTAATTCAAATTGTTTCTCTTACTAAAATGCACAGTAGGTTTTAAATTACCTTTTTCAACTATTTGGTAAATAAGCATAATATTTTTGGAGTACATTCGATCATTGATTTGCTACCACATGGGCTGTTTTATATGTTACAATACTAGTAAGTTAAAATATATATCAATTATCGTGAAACTGAAAGTATATATGTGTTTTTATTAAAATACGATGCTATTCATAATTGGCACAAAATAAATTTTACAAAAAGTTGGGTACTCATTTTAATAAGACTTTTTATTTTAGAAGTTGAGAAAGTGGGAGTACTTCTCAAGGAAACCACTCTAAAAATTAATGTTTAATTTTTCCATGCGAGGCAAATTTTATAAGATAAAATAAAATATAAAAAGTGTGGCGTCCACCCCCTTCTTTTTAATACTGTAAAAACATGAATTATTCTATTATCAATCGCGAAACCTTAGAAAACTTTATCGTCTATAAAATTATCAATTTACATAAACAGCCAATCATGTTTCACCTTTGATGCCTTCATTTTCTTGCTAAGATAAACTTTCAAGTTGTTTATTTGTTATTTAGACATGAACTCACGCCAAGGTCCCCGTGTAATATATGGCTGGTAACGTACCAGAAAATGATCTTCGAACAGCGCTAACCCGTTGTTGCCACACGTAAGAAAATCACTTTTACCCCTACGCTCTACCCTCAACCTACTTAGAACCCGCAGGCACACGAGAAGTGCATTATGAGGCGTTATATAGTATAAGTCGAGACGTTATGCAAAGGCTATTACGAAAATCTGAATTTCTTTAGCAATCCTTAATGCTTATAGTTCTATCGACTAGAGATAAAAATTCACCTTCGTGTATAAACTTTATGGTCTGTAGTAATTTTACATGGAAGAAAGTCATTTTGCGGCTGCTCGCTAGTTTATTGTTAGTTATATGGCATTAGAGCTGTTAAAACTTCCGTTTCTCGTGGAAGCTTAGGGGTACATTATCCGCAACGAAATGGAAATATCGGGTATACATCTACACATCGTATCAAATGACTATTAAATTTTATTTTCAAAATGCATTTGGCGAAATCTATTAAAAATTTTAATCGCCCATTCCCGCTTAAGAGTCATCAGAGTACAAAAATCGCGCAAAAATATAATATCTTCGCGAACATTTAATTTCAACGAGATCGTAATTTCCTACAAATTCATAAAATACTACATTTAGTCGAGAGCAAGTTCGCCCACTTAATGCAATAAAAAAAGGCAAAAATTAAAACGAGAAAAATTATCAATAAAAAGGCTGAGAAAAAAGTTCTAGTACCTACGGAGGGCGAAAGAGAGAGAGGGAGAGAGAGAGAGAGAGAGAGAGAGAGAGAGAGAGGAAGTGAGTAACAAGCCAAAGAGGAGGGGGGAAAAAAGCTGCGCTCTCTCGAGCAGCACTTTTTACGCGGATGATCCGGCGAGAATGTTTTTTTTCACCCCTCGCTCCTTGCGTCCAGCTTCAGCGGACTGCGCTCACACGTTCCGACCTTTGCCAGTACTTTCGGATTTTCGCATTTCTATGGTTCGAGCGCCCAGCCGCGCTCTCTCTCTCTCTCTCTCTCTCTCTCTCTCTCTCTCTCTCTCTCTCTCTCTCTGTCTCTCTCTCATTCTGTCTCTCTCGTGACTCGCGCGTGCTTCTCGAGACTACAAATTAGACTGAAAATGTTTCGCGTGTGTCGTGCGCGCTTATTTATTTGCTTTACGACGTACCTACACACTCATTCACATCCTACGTGGCACGAGTGAGAAAGACGAAGATATTTTTATGTGTGGATTTGCCGATGATAAAGCGAGGGAGTATAGGTAGTCATGGATAGTAACGTGCGAGCGCAACGTTTAAAATGTTGCATTCTTACACGCGTTTTGGAGGGAAAATTTTGTATGTGAATAGTTTAATAAAGCGATTATCTCTAATTTTTTCTTTCAATTTGGCTGCTATTCTATTTTATGCGTTCGCGTTCAAGTCATGCGTTAAAAGATTAAGTCGCACCAGGCATTAGGTATTAAATTCATTTCAATGTGTAGGCAAACATTTCATTATTTTCTGAATTTCATCAAGCAATATGAGTTAATCCGTCGATATATTTAAATTCATTTTAACATTTGATTAATACTTAGCATTTACTATAAGAGAACATATTATTTTCATGTCCGAAGAATAATTCTCTTTCCAATATATTATCATCGTTGACAGCTTTATCGTATCACAGAAATAACATTTGTCATTGAAATGTTAATGTATATTATATAAAAACATTTATTTATTTACCAGAGCACCACAGTACATCTGTTTGTTAAGTTCAAGGCACACATAATGTGTCTGAAGCAACAAATATTTTATAGAGTATCATAGTGCATACGTGTATATAATAATACTTACAAACTAACTTAAAATCTAAAATTCTAAGATTAATATTATATCTTGGGCAAAATAGTAGATGTTCCAACCCATACTTTCGCAGCACTGAGATTATTTATTCTAAGCATTTTGTTTTAAAATATATTAGCTCTAATACATTTATTTACCTTCATTTTATTATAATTGTTGATCAATTGTTTCTGTAATTTCCGATACGCAGTCTTTTATATATATACAACTACCCCATCGTTTTGATTTATTTTGCTATTATTGTAATATAATTTATAACCCTTTCTTGTAAAATATTGGAAGTTTAGTCAATTTCGTGTTCCTGAATATAGAATTATATAAGGTTTGATCTTTCAACTCTTAATTAAAATATCCAATTTAGTATAACTAGCATTGAGACTTTTATAATATTAACGTGCAGCGTATAAGACTATCTTTTATATTCAAATTTCTATTAAGAGTTTTTAGATCACGATGTGATGTTTCTTCTTGTATCACTTCTTTTTGTAATTCTTCGATGAGATCGGTGTGTTGCTCCATATGTATCTCGTTGATTACTTGGCTTCGGACACGAATATAATATATACCTATATTGTAGCGATGTGGCACTAGCGCTGTTTGCTGCCGTTGCGCTAGGGCTGGATCTTGTTACACCGAGGAATGATTACTTTGACGGGCTTTGTATACTTCGGGTTTGTGGCTCTCTACTTATATCGTCGATTTTATTTGTGGTCATGCAAAGTTGTGGTATATTTTCTGTCTTACCAATATATCTTGGTAAGGAAGATTTTTCTGGCTAATCAATTTCATCTAAGCTTTTCTTCAATTTGTTTTTCAGTATTGAACATATCCACCACAGTTATTGCAAAGTTTTATATTTATTATGACATATACTTTGTAAATTTGATATCCAATAAATATTTTACTGGAGTGTAATTCGTTCGTTACCAACTTATTCAAATTCTTGTAGCCCTGAAGAGGGGAGTATTCTAGAAAACAGAAACGTTGGACTAATAAATATTTAATTCACAAACATAGTTCGTCAGGGTCCGTTTGTTTCCCATTACTCAATAAATATTTTATTATTCTTGTCTTTAATATATTTATATAATTCAGGATGTACTTCCACGATTATACTAACAAGGAGAGTGCTTCCCCGGAAAACGGATTTCAGCGGGGATCTAAGAGTCGCTTTCTGATGTCCAGAAATGAAGCTCAGTGTGTCTAATTCCATCTCATAGGCCCTTTTTCTTGAGATATGGTCAATATAATCTCAAATATCCTCTATTTTGTTAAAAAATGTCTCTTTCATGGTCATTGCAAGTATTTATGATTAGAAAACGAAAACAAAGTTTATAAAAGTAGACAGTAAGAGCTAAAATTTAAACTCTGATTTGTTGAAAAATATTTATTTTTCAGGAATCTATAAGCAATCAAAGATAGCGTAAGAAAATCGTTAAAAATTTGTCTTTATTTTTGTTCGTTTTCGCATCATAAATAATGAATTACTGATTAATTCTCACTTTTCAAATAGATACATTTCGTTTGAATGACAGTTTCTATTGGTATGGGTGCTAATTTGGCCTTAATGCTATCTTTATTGTTCTTGTTAATTTTCGTTACTGTTATTTTAGGTACCTTTTTGGTTGCTGTATGACGTTGCTCTTTATTTCAACGTATGTGTTTTTATTTATATTACTATTTATCCTTGCTTTAGTTTAGTATTTCTTTTATTAGTATATACTTCTCTTGTATTTTTGTAATTACTTTCCATTTTCACCTTTTATCCGGTTCGGTTTTATCTTCAATAATTGTAGTTTCATGTAGATCTTGTGTTTCTTCATTTGACATCATATAAATGAGACCATTAACGAAACGCGCATTTAAAAAAGTAATCCTTTATTTCGAGTAGAAAAATAAGTTCTCAACCTCAGACGCGTGACTATTTTTCAAACGAAAAATAATATCCTTGTCAGCGAGAAAAGCAAAACGGACATTAAATCACCGAAGAATAAGTGTTTTAATCGCGCTGACAACTATTATAGGAATGCGCGGCTCCGCGTAACGAAAGGCCCGTAACTCGCCCCGGTGTCGATATCAGCAGTCGCATTAAGCAGTCTCTTTCTCTCCCTCTCCGTCTTTCTCCCTCGCGCTGCGGCGGATATCCTAAGTCTTCTGCGGAAATAGAAAAGGGAGCGAGCGAGCTAGAGGGAGAAGGAAGCAGTGAAGATTGGCCTACCGCCAGGCCTGTTGAGCGCCACGCCCCAGAGGGAGAGAAAAACCAAACGAAGCAGCAGCAGCAGCAGCAGCAGCGTCAAAGAAACGCTCTCAGGTGCTTCAGGTATGTATGTGTATGTGTGTATAGGTGAGTATGTGTTGAGCCTGTTGCGTGGTGTTCGGCCAACTTCTAATTGTCCCTCGCGCCGGGGCCATCTACCTATCCTGCTATCTATCTCGAGTGCACCGGCTAGCCCCGGGCCACTCATCTTCGTCGCGCCAAGCGATTGCTATAGCTCTATATAGCAAAGCCCTCGAGAGGTGAGCGAGAAGTTTCGCCGAGTCGGCGGCTGCCGCTGCCGTCCCGTCGTCGATAAAACCTGTGTGTGGGCACGAGAGTTTTTATTTCTTTCGCTTTTCGGTTCAAGATGAATGGAGAGATTGATAGGTTGTAAAAGGGGAGGTGAGCTTTTGTTTTTCCAAATTTTTTGCGGTCGAGAGTGTATATATGTATAGCTACCGTTTCGTGTTTTGCTTAGTAGAAGAGTTATAGCGAGAAAGGAGTTGACATCGATACTTTTTTCGATTCTTGCGAAACAATGGGATTTTTCAGAACAAAGTGTTTTTATGTTCCTCGAATGGAAAGTTCGATGTGATATATTTTCTGAAAGAATAACAGAGTTCTTTTATTTACAGGATTCTTAGTAAAACATTGGACGAATCGTATAAAAGCGTTTGCAAATATTACGTGTATTTATTTCGATTTCTAATTCAGATTAAATACATAAATTATAACAATAAATTATAAAAAGAAAAATTCTTTAAAAAGCGTCTTGTACCGATAATACATTAAACATTAGATAAGTATAAATATTTAACGAAACATTCCATTTTTCGTAGAAAAGTTACTTCATAAAGGTTTATTATAGCAATTTTAACGCTTGGCTAAGAATTAACCCGAGGTGTAACATGCTGAATTATTTCGAGGTGTGTAGAGCAAAGGCTAAATCTAAAAAATTATTCAAAACTAATTATAAACTACATTCGATATTATTTCAAATTTTAAGCGAGTAAATTATTAAAGCAAGTAATAAATGTAAACTCGAAATCTAAAAAGTTGGAGAGAACAGCCCTTCTTTGTTACTTGAGCTGCTTCCTGCCTTTTAACCAAAGCACACTCCACTCCTCCATTCCGCAAAAGTAACTCTCGAAAACGACGACGCACCTAAATAAGTAGAAATAGTTCCGATAAACTCGTAGGTGCGCACGTCACGCGCACATAACCGTGCACTATCGTCCCCGAAAAAGGCGGGGGGGACCGCGCGCGCGCATTTCCACTCAAATATAATAGCGGAAGAATTCCGCGCGTATCTCTGCACCTCGGCGCGCCATAAGTAAACGCGAAATTCCGAAAATGCGCGCTCGCGGAAGGGAAAACTTTCTCGCGAGAGCGAGCGCAAAGAGCGCATCGCCCGTTTTTCGAGCCTGTTGCTTCCCTCTCTTCCTCTCCCTCTCTCAGTACCCGCAGCCGAAAAAGCCGAACTATATATAGGGCCGGGGTTATACCGCGGCGCAGAGCCCGGATTCGAAAGGCGCGGCGTTCTATCTCTGTTGGAGGTACGTTCTTTCCACCTACTTGAGCTTAACGCATCGCCGCCCGCAGCGGCGACGACGGCAGCAGCAGCAGCAGCAGCAGCCGAACGGAAATCGACTGACAAGAAAATGTCCCGGACGGGGGGAGGAGGTACGCCCCGAGGATTTACGGAGAGGAGGCGAGGTCCTGCGCCGAGCCCTCGTTTACCCCTTTTTTCGCTTCGGTTTTGTTCTTTCGCTCGGTCTTCGCCTCTCGCCAGCGCGCCCGTCTTTCCTTTCTTTTGTTCGATTCCTTATAGCGTTACGTCGAGTTAGCCGATTATCGGTTGGCACGGCGCGCGGCTGGCGAAAAAATATATTGGAGAAAATTATTGAGAGAATTGTTGAAAAGGATGATGGAAGCTTTTGGACGAATAAATAAATGACTCGTGCGCGCTATTTTAGAAAGGATTTTACAGTAGCTAGGAGTATGGAGGTGAAAGAGGTTGATTGATTTGATTCTGCAATCTCGATGAAAAGTCAATTTTACGAAATGGATTTCGCTAAATTGAAATTCAACTTTGAAAATCTTTTGTTTATTTATTTATTTATCTTTTTCAAACGCAATTTTTCACTAGGAAAAACTTTTAGTTATTTCTGAAAAATAGGTTACAATTACTTACATAAGTTACTTTCTTTGACTGCAAAGTAAAATGTTCATTAAAGTTCGTAGTTTCATGAGCATCATGAATCTTTGTTCTTCTTTTTCACCTAGCTGCAGGCTCCCGCGAACCGAATTAAACGCAAACACAATCTAAATCGAAAGTTCGGAGTAGTTCTTTGTATGAACTTTCGTAAGTTGTCCTCGATCAAAACGTGAAGGCAGTGATTAAAAGTTAATGATATTACTTTTGCCAGATCTGCGTTTCATTTTAATATCATTTATATTGTATGAAAATATGAACCTGGTAACGTCATGCTAAATATTACTTGGGTGAGAAAAAGTGTGAAAATTATATAAATAAGATTAGACCATGGTCAACCATATATCTTACAATATACGGCGGATTTCGTACACTAATACACTGTTCCCCCGCAATAGGGCTGCTATGTGTCTCTCTTACTCTAACGAGTTATTTATGAGATAGAAAAGGACATATACGGAATACTGTATATTATATTTGGTAAAAGCTATCGTATTTTCGTCTAAAACTTTTATAATATCTTTTAAGTTATACGGTTGAATAACGTAAAAGAAAATTAACGACGATAAACTATTTCTAAAATATTTATGTTTCTCAGACAAGGTCCTATAGACTTACAAATAATGAAATTTCATCTCTCAAATACTGGGCCATTCGACGCGAAATGCCTTTGGCATTAAAATTTAGTACTGTCAGTTAAATCATTCCTCAAAAGTTTATTGTTACGCGCATAGGTGATAAAACAATCGTTCCTTATCGTTCTAGTTTTATTTACGCCCATTTGCTACGATTCCGACTGACTGTTCCGTACGAATCTTTCATTACCGATCTATAAATAAAGGCACTGGTACATCCAATATCGCGTGCATCCAATATCCTTTTATGCTAGACATCCAATATGCGAGTTCGCAGAATTCACTTAAGAACTTATTTTGATACCTGGCATTTTGAGCGAATCGATTTCCATAACTTCCCATCGTTTTAACTGTTATAAAATATATATGTATACAGTCTCGCTTTTACGAGGAGAGGTTAAAATGATATTTTTTTTCGTTCTACAAATAAGCGGCGAATCTTTCTGCGAAAGATGCATTTTCCGAAGGTAAGTATCAGACCATAGGCGGATTATATAATAAGAATTGAAGCTGGTTGAGACAATATTCTCCCTGCGCTCTCCTTTACAGCTTCAAAGAGACTTGATGATGGAGAATATTTCAGAAATTCCTTCCCTACATACTTTATGTTCCAATATCTTTCATTTTTGTCACTCAAAGTAAAGTCGTCTCGCGTCGCTCTCAAAGTCAAGATTTACAAATTCCCCGACTCAGCAGTCAAAGCGGCGGAAATCCAAAAACTCTCTATATCATAATAACAAACGCACCAAACACACACAAACTCTGCCCATGAAAACGCATAAAAATCACCACCGATATTTCCCAGCGTAGAAGGACTACTACTATTATACCTCCGCGAATTCGCCTCGAATTTAAATCGAGAACGGCTGTGTGCCGCGCGCGAGAAAAAGACAGCCGCAGAGGTAGGTATATAGAGGCGAAAGTAGGCAGGGAGAGAGAGTCGCAGCCGCAGCAGCAGCAGAGTAGGGAAAAAGGTTATCGAATCAAAGCCGACTGTGGCGTGCAGTGAGACGTCACGCGCGCGCGGCATGAAAGTGCAGCCGCGGCGCGAGAGAGCGCGCGCTTTCTTTGCTGCTACCCAAGTAAAATAGCATTGTTGGAAATAACCTCCGCTATTTTCCGGATCGTTCAATCTTCTCACCGCAGGGCGCGCCCGCGCACCATGACATTAACCCGCTGCGCGCCGCAGTAGCGAGTTTTCTCTCTCTCGCTCGTTCTCTTCTTTTCTTCGTTGTCTCTCTATCTCCTTTCACCATTCGCCATTCGCCCCGGCGCGGTATACTTTCGCGTTTGCTTTTTACTCGCGCGAACGCGAGCGTGTGCGGATGGTAAGTCCTGATTTCGGGATCCACAATATCCGCGGGTATGTGTAGGTGTATATGTACAGCGGTCGCGAAAGTTTTCGCGCTTAATTTTAGAGGAGATTCTCCGAGGTGCTTTTGAAGGGATTTCCGAAAATTGACGTAGTATTATGGAGGCTTGTTTTAGCGCTGTTCTCTCGCTGTTATCTCGTTTTCAATATTTATAAATAAGATGGAAGATTTTGAAACTTTTATAAAAAAAAAAAGAGTTTATATATTCGTTATATTACAAGGGGAAGTAAAAGACGCGAATATAAAAGTATTATATTTTTCAATCCAAGTGTTTTCCTCTTGTCACATAAATCAACACGCTCCAACGGCATTTTAAATTTAAAATAGATCCCTTTCACATAAACTTATACGATCGAAATAAAAAATCTTTTTTATATTCCTCCATAATGCATATATACTTTGTTGTATGCCATCTAATTATTTATGCAAATTAAACCAACCGCAGAGTAGGTTCTTTTTATCTCAAAAGCCGTAACTTTCGAAACGTGTATATATACCAATCCCATCGCATTGTCGTGTAAATAGCATTGAGAAATACTTCTGATTGCGTGACTTTAAAAATGTGGAGCCCCGACTTGTGCTTGCGCAATCCTGTAATTTAGCCCCCCTCCCCCCTTTCTAATTAAAAATCTATTTATTACCGTGCAATTTGAATAATGACATGTCTATTCATTAAAATTATTTGCGCAAATTTACATGTTTCAGCGGTAAAGCCGAGCAAAAAGCCAAGGTGCTTTCACGAGACAGAAAGAGAGAGAGAGAGAGAGAGAGAGCACGTGCCGGCGTATATAGAACGGTATTGACCTACCTGAGCAAACGTTCAAATGTCCCGAAGTAATAATCCCCACGACGTCTCGTAAAATCGTCTATTAAGCACGAACGTATAAATACATAAAGACCATATAAATATGTGTACATAAGCGCGTGTGCCTTTTTCTTTTTCATTAACCTACATTAAATAAGGTTGGGGCTAACCCACACCGCGGCGGGCGGCGGAGTACGTCAAAAGAACTTTCTCAAAACATCCGCAGAAAAATTACGCAACATTACTTTACACTTCCCAGCCACACACCGCGCGCGTCTTCTTTGTTACTCGCGCTCGTTCATTTTTTCGTTCTAAGAGTTCGCGAAAAAACTTACCTCACTCTCTCTCTCCTTACTTTGTTTATTATTCTTCCCCGAGCCGCAACTCACTCTACCTCTTTCCGTCAGAATTTCGCTTTATTAATTTTGTTCCTTCTCCGTTCCGTTTCTTACTCCGCATATACCTGGCGGGGTGCTTCAAAAGCGCAGAAGTAACGCGAGGCCATCATCGCGGCCGCCCTGTCTTTTATTCGTCTTTCTTATAACCCGCACTAGCTGTCTCTCTATCTCTTCCCGTCATTTTTCTCGCACTCCTTGGCTTCACGCGACTCACCTCTTTCAGACGCACACGCCCGCTTTTTCATATCTTCCTGGCGTTCGCGCTTTTTTCACCTACTGCCGCGCGGCTCGCGCATATAGATACGCGCGTATGTGTATATGCTTTTCTTTCTTTGTCCACCGGCTTCCTCTCCCTCTCTTTCGCTCTTTTGCGATCTTCTTGACGCTCATTTTTCTTACCGGGCCATTATGCTCGTCGCGAACTCCTTCGTTCCGTCCTGCGCGCGCGCGTCTCTCTCTCTCTCTCTCTCTCTCTCTCTCTCTCTCTCTCTCTCTCTCTCTCTCTCTCTCTCTCTCTCTCTCTCCCTCTCTCTCTCTCTCTATCTCTCGGTCCTTTGAAGACGCAAGCGCGTTGTCGCCGCGTTTGCGTGGGTAAACGACCTTTATTTGTTCGAGCGGCTTTAAACCTGATTAAAGGTTGTCCTCGCGTAATGAGAAGGACGAGAGGATAACGAGTTTATTAAGCACTGGCTGTTGCGGGGGTTCTTAATTCGTTTAGCTGGATAATGGATTGGTGCGTAGTAGATTAGCAAATACAAACGTTCCGTTTTCAATTGCAGTGCAGGGCAAATTTGTTATTTAAATCAAACTTAACTCAGTCAAATAACGTTCTGAGTTGACCTTTTTATATTCTTTTATTTTTTTTATTACTCTTTTGATCTCTATTAATGTTCTACAGTGTAATAAAAAGAACTGATCTCAGAAAAATTGTTATATTACTATGTTAATTTGTAAAAACATAGGATATCTTGAATAGATGGCGAAATAGTTATCTAAACAAAGTTACTTTTTAATTTATTAACGGACTGATTGCGGTGAATAATACATATAATTTTAAATAAAAAAGTTTATCACCTATAACCTCCCTATGAAATTTTACTTTTTTATAAGAGTACTATGGCCTACATTTTACTTTTGATTTACTGACAAATTATCATGAAGATCTTTCGGTTAATCTTTGAATATTTTAAAGTTATTTTATACAGTTTTTACGTTTGCTTTGACATGAAAGTCTTTACACTTACTTTTTATATGACAATTTTCATAAAATACACGTCATATCTCGTCTTTTCGATTACAAAAAGTCCACAAATCCAGCTATTTAATAACTTTAAGCATGATTTTTCCTTTAGATTGCGAAATAATTTTCACTTCTTCAATATTAAAAACCATAAAATACAAAAAACGTAACTACTCTTCATTCCGCCCTTATCTCAAGCGTCGAGTATTCCCAGTCTCTTCGAGCTCCTCCTCTATCTCATTTTCTCCCTGGACAGTTCGATTCGGCATCGCTCGACTCGATAAAAAGAAAGACTTCACGATCCTTTGTGATATTTTTCAGACACGCCACCCGGAAATTGGCGAGCCGAAGCGCAAAGGAGAGAGTGTATATGTGTGTGAGAGAGAGAGAGAGAGGAAGCTATCGCGCGCACGACATAATCTTAGTTGAGAAATCAGCCCGAAACTTTGCCTGTCGCTGATTCGGCCTGTTAATAACGGGCGATGACGACACGTCAACGACATCAACGCGTCGCGGAGACAAGAAACTCCCCCGCAAGTCCCTGACGTATGATGACTTGAGACAACAGAAGGAAGGGAGAGGGTGAGGCGGATAGAGAAAGGGTGAATGAGAGATCGGGGCCTTCCGTGTTTCAGACGCCGCGGCTAATTTTCACGGCATAAAGTGCAGCAGGACTTGTGTAAGGGAGACTTTGTTTTGAGAAAGGAAAATATATTGTTTAGAATGGTAGGAGAGGGACTGAAGTACAGGGCGATAGTGACGGTAGTGTACACGTATACGTGGCTGCCGCTTGTTTAATGTTTCCTTATCCGCGTGCGATCGCGGGAGGCATGAATAAAACATGCATATATTATAAAAATTTACCTTCAGATCCGTGAAAAAGTTGGGCAAAATGTGAAAGTGTCACGAAATGTGTAAGGGAAGTATTTTATATTCCGGCCGGTCGATGATAAGGCAACGCGAGTCCAAATAGGCGAATTATCCAAAAACTTGAATATAAAATTTAATATCAACGCTATTTATTCTTAATTTAAATAATTTTATAAGTTAAAGTTTATATTAAATGTCAATTGTCGAATGAAATTTTCAAGATTACCTCATTGAACGGAAAAGATATTTTATTCCATGTAATACTCTACTCACAATCTGTAAAAATACGTTTTAAACAAACACAGTAGCTTTAGAAGTATGTTTTATTCCGGATGCGGATGGTAAGCATTTCCTTCAAGTGGCTTAAGAGCCGAGGACGAGTCTCATATACTTGACTAGATTGCTTTAATATTTGGAATCGATGGCACGAGAGATTTCTCTGTTTGAGCTCAGGTTAAATAAGAGAGAGACACGAAAAAGCATGAGATTGAACGAAGATGAAAAATTCAAGCATTCATTTGCTCGGATTGAATTTCTTATCGGACAAATTCCCCTTGATATGCAAAAGATACGTAAGTTTCTAGTTCAGTTCATTCTGTGGAAATAAGTTTCTCTCATTGATTTTGCAAAAAAAATCAAAATTATAAAATTGCTCTATTGTTTCTTTTAATAAAACATTAGAAATAACTATTACTTAATTACTTTATACAACTAATAAATTATATGAAAAATTAAAAAAATTATTTTGAACTACCCTTTTAGAAGGATATTTTAGTGATCGTGAAAACTTGTATTTGCTTAAAGTTGTCTCACATTATTTTTCTCCGTATTTGGACTTTCAATATTCGGAGTGCGTGTGCGAGTGGTCACGTATGTGCAGTGCATGCGTATCTATACTCCAAATATTTTGATATCGACTAGATCTATTTTAGGTAAATATGGATAACTTTTTTTCTTGATCAAGGAGTATAAACACGAAAAAGCTTTTTAAGATACGATATACTTTTTTTAGTTTACAGCCAGTTTTTTAATTATCAATATTGGTATTATTCTTGTTGATAGAATTAATCTTTTAAGAAATTATAAATATAAAACTCTTAGAGAATCTTGTATTTGCTAAAATTTTTAAATATTATTCTAGTTGATACAGTTGAATGGTTACTTAATTGATGCTAATAAATCACATCACATATAGTTTAGACTTACATTCTATAATTTTTTTGAAAAATTTTTGAATAATTTAAATTTTTACTTACATATAAATTTTAATAATACTTTTTTCAAGGACAATATACAATGCAATTGAACTAATGAAGGATCTCAGAAACTATTTCAAATTTTAACGCAAGTTCCAATCTCTACTATGTTTAAGGCTATATTAATTGCCAAAAAATTATCAATAACATATAATAACAATACGCCATTGGAAAGGGTAGAATAGTAGGCTCCTTCCACACATTGTATCGTACGCTATCCCTTTCTCTACTGTGCCTCTGTCACCGCTACGTAAGTACGTGGTTGCACAATTTCTCCTACCATCACAATATATAATAAATTTCATAAATACTTATCCCAGACTAAGCTGCGACGGGAGATGCTATCAGGTATTATAAAAACAGTTATTTTTCAAAATATACTTTGTTGTGTTTCTACACATATATATTCTATTCTATAATTTGTGGAATTCTTTCTATATATATTAAGAATTGGTTGAACATCATTACTTGTTTATTATATTCAGGAAAAACTTTGGTATCGTTTTAAGCGTTATTTACATTATTATTTACAACACGTGTGCATTGTCTTATTAACAGAATCACTCTATCCTCTCTTAGAATTAGAATGATGACGGAAATGTAAAGCCGAAATAAAACCTTCGCTGTTAGTTAAGTCCGTTTACAAGTAGTCTTTGTTTAAAAATGTCTAACCTCAAAATGTGTGAATACTCTCAAAATTGTAACCTCAAAAATTTTATTTAATTATAATTAATTGGAATTATAGAAGTAAATGTAATTGCAAAAGTTGCGCAATTCAAATATAAGAATTAATATTAGTATTAATTCAAATATAAGAAGTTGAAACTCATCATTTAACAAATTTAAAACTTAAAATTAGAATTATGTGATCTTGCTAGTTAAAATTAAAACTTTGATGTGAGCACAGCGTTGGAGAGCATGAAAGGAAGATAGGTTTAGTAAAAGGTGATAAACACATCTCAATTAAAAACGGCACAGCAAAAAGTAATAATTAGTCACTAGAAATTTATGGAATAAAAGAAAACTAACGCGAATAGTCGGTAAATTAATTCTCGCAATACACGGACCCAATGCATATAAAATAGATACAAGTGTCAGGCGAGGTTTTCTACGATAAAAAGAATAACGCGTGCGAGATTCTCGAATTAAAAGGTCCTCGCCTTTTCCCCGTTGACTCTGAAGCTGTTGAGAGTCCTCCCTTTTTGCCCTTGCGCGGACGTAGTCCGCACTGGGCGAAGGTATGGGGGACTCCTTTTGCCAAGAGCGACAAAGTTGTTGCGGCAGGATTCAGGCGAGGTCCTCTTCGAGAGGGAACCTGGCACGACGTTTAACCCAGGAGATCCGCCTCCGGCAGAGCGTGGAGAGCGACTCTGCTCCGAAATTTCGGAGTCGAGCAGAATACCTCGGCGAGGGATGGGGGCGCGTTTTCCGACTCGCTGATTGGCTACCGCAAGGCGGCGGTAAAAAATCAGCAGATGGGCTGCAGATGAGGTTGCGAACCGCTCGCTCCCCTCCCCGTAATTCTGCGGGTGCGGCTCGTCGACCGAGCCGTGACGCGAGCTTCCGCGAAGCGACGACCTTCGACACTTTCTGGGAAAAAGTCGGGCTCGACTTATCCGCAGTATTTTCAAAAATAAAATACTCGATCTTTTTCTTTTCCTATACGCAATTCTTGTGTATGTCAACTTATTAGATTTGGCGTCCAAGCAAAATGAAGAAAATGTTTATTAAAAGAATGTTTTTATCCTTCAATTGAGAATTTCGTTAACAAAAAATGAAAAAGGAAAATCTTAATTAAACCAAGCACTTCAAAAACGAGAAAAAACAAAGTTCCACAAGTAGTATCAAAACTCTCTCTCCCTCCCTCTCTCTTTCTTACTCGCTCCTTATTCCAGAAATCAAAACAACTCCGGGCCATGCTATTATACGTTTCAAATTTCTCCTGCGCGCCGTTAATTAATGCCCCCTCCTGACTCGGATCGCCTTCGCCTTCACTGCCAAAAAGCCAAGAGAGAGAGAGAGGGAGAGAGAGAGAGAGAGAGAGAGAGAGAGAGAGAGAGAGCGAGAGAAACTTTCGGAAAGCCCCCGCGAAGATTACGCCGTATCGACTTTCGGCGCGGGGGCGAGGAGCGATCCTTTCGCGCGCGTATCGCGTGTCCCGCTCCTCCCCGGTGCGTTTTTACATGCCTCGCGGGATCATTTAGAGAAAGGGAGAGAGGGACAAGATGGGATCGTGTGGCTGGAATTCGTTTTCGGGCGCAATGTTCACTGACGAACCAATGCAATGCGTTACGAGATGTAACGAGAGCTTGTATGAGGTTGCAGCGCGCTCGCCGTATGTACGCGCTAATCGAAAGACGCATGCGCTTCCGAGCGCTCCCGAGGCATCTTGCTTTTCGTAGTCTCTTTGATTCCCTCTGTTTTATTGTATATACACATTTTTTTATCTTGCTTTTTACGTGTCTCTTTCTTTGTTTTCTATTTCCTCTGTTGTGCGCAGCACCTCTTAAGTATGTTTCATAATAAATAAAAAATTGCAAACATTCGTAGGTACAGTAGTACAGTAGTACATTTTAACGGTATACAATGGAATATGAAGGAATAGTCATTACATTTTGTAGACTTTGTTTCACCCTGATTCTTGTTTATTTATAGATGTTACATGTATATTTTTCATTACACTATTGTCGGAGACTCATATAAATCATAACAAATTCTTCCGAATCACCGACATGAATAAAACCAGCGCGACTACAGAACTCATTTATTATGAAAATCACTCAAGATTTTCATTCTCATTCTCTCGTCAGCATCTCGCGCCGCACAACAGGAAGCTCATGGCTGCTGTTTTCTCTCGCCTAACAAAATTTGCCCCCTGACGTCACCGATACACCCACCCCGTAGCTCTCTCTCTCTCTCTATCTCTGTTGTCCTCGTTCCTCACCCCTCTTTGCGCTCGGAGTTCGTTTTCCACCACGTCCCTTTTCCTCGCTACCGCCGGAGCTCTTTGATGCATCAAGTAGAATCTTTGTCAATTTGCGCCGGGGAATTGGCAGACCCTGCTGCTGTCTAATCTCCTTAAAAAACAACATTCCGGTCGCTGCGGAGAATGTTTTCCAGCAAATTGCATTTTATTTTGTAGTTTTTTTTTTAAATCATTGTTTTATAACGTGAAAAATTTATAAAAATTTTTATAGACAGAATTCGTTAACCATATACGTATATAATTTGATATAAAATTCTATTGTATTTTCAAAGAACAATCTTTATATTTGTTTAGAATATAGAAATTTAATTATATGTAATGGAAACAAATTCGTATATTTGTTGCAGGCGATCATCAGAATTTTCAACAAAACAAAAATCGAGAATCACATGGGCTCCATCTGCTTTTACAATTATACGACGAACCTATTTACGCGTAGAAATGACTTAACGGCATTATTCATGCAAACATAATCAACATAATTCCCGATATTGCTGTTTGCGTTAGTTATCAATTTTGTTCGATTTGACGATTCTCATTAGCGGAATCGGACGACGTCACATGGCTAAATACATTAAGTTGCACTTGTGTACAACCAAGGTAATTCGAAAACGCGAGTAAAAAATTTAATATAACGTTGTAATTATATGGAAATTTGTAATAATAACCTTTACTGGTTGAATATTATTGTAATTCGAAGTATATTTGTATACTTAAATAATGTTATCGGAGAAAATATACAAATTTTACGTATATTAGTATTTTGTTCACGGGATGGAATTCATAATGTAGTATAACACATGTTATAATGAGATATTATAAACAGAAAATGTCAGTAAATTATACATAGTGGGCAATACCTACAGTTATATCTATTTTAAGTAGTTACGGTTCACAATAGTCAGACTCTTAATTTTGAAAAAATTTTTATGTTCATCTTTATATCAGTACGACCATACCTTGAGTTTACTGGCTACATCATTACCATTTGAAATTTGCAATTCACAAATTAACACCATTTCAATAAACAAACACCACAAAACCATGCCAAAAACGTAATATACAATTTCGTAACAACTCTACAACTTCCATTAAAAGCCACGTACCGCCAATTGATCTGCTCTCAAAACCAAAATATCTCACTCACGCGCGCGCGCACTTTCGATGTTTCATCCCAGCCCCGCGTGCGCGTGCCGCCACTGGCGTCTATTGATCTTGGCGCGCGTTGCACACGCGCGCTATTCCCCGCTCTTTCGCGTCCGTTATTCTCGCGTGCCGATCGTACCGCGGCTGCCTGCACGCACCGACGAAAGAGAGAGTACAGAGGGGGCGAAGGGGATTCACGGGCTGTAAGTATTCTTGCGATTGATTGAAGGATCCGTGGTGCATGGATCGTCGAGACGGTACGTGTGTCGAGGGTAGAAAGTTTCGTTTCGTAAAGATTTTTGGGGTATAGAATTGAGATAGTTAGTCAATCTGGAATAGAGTATGTTGAATTTTCTTAATTAAATAGTAGAGAGAAAGGTTAGTGAAGTGTGTAGAGAGTAAAATATATAGGGATGTACAAATGTTTAATTTGAATTTATTGCGAAATAGAATACTAAAGATCTAATCTAATAATTGACAGGAAATTGCCGAATCCTAGACGAAGAATGAAGGGAGATTGAAAGGGGAGGGAAAAAACGCAATGCCTAAACGGAGCAGGGGTTTTCAATCGGAAAAAGGCAATTTTCCCACGCATTCGCTGTACTTCCTGGAGAGCGAGGTTCTGTGTTGATACGCAATGCAACCACGTGGAAATATGTGGGAGGAAAAGAAATCAGTCCTCTATACTGTATATATTATGGCCAACGGAATTCTTAGCTACTACAATTTTATAGTTATTTATTGAATCAGTGAAATTAACACGATTTTGCTTTCTTTATCTTTGATCCTTCGAAATTTAAATCAGATCTTTTAATTACGGAATGTTTAAAAATACATGCGTTGGCATCTAAAATTAATTGAAAAGTATAAGTGAATATTTTAAAATTATACATTGTTTTCTTGATAATATATTTTACTTCGATAATAGCATGTTATTGAATAAAGCATGTGGTCGTCTCATCCAAAATTAAACTATCAGGATCTAAATACAGTATGAACTGAATACTTTATGAGAAACTTCATGTTCCAAATAAAAGTAATCGTCGACAACCGTGAATTTCTCTCACTTATATTAAAACCATGTCAAACTCGAAATCCGGCACTGAGCCGTCAATCGTGCCCGAACACCTTCTTACCTCCTCAGACATGCGTTCAAAACGTATACGCAAGCCCGTGGTATACACGAGGCATTTCATCAAATGAATATTAGCGTACGTCGTAGCGAAACAAAAAAAAACCGCATAAAAAGTTAGCAGAGCAGCGGCGGTAGCAGCAGCAGCAGCGTGCGCAAAGTCTTACTCTCGTGGAAATTAAATGTGCACTGCGTTCGACGTCGAGTGCGCAGCAGCGACGGCGAAAATAAAAGTCGAACCGAAAGAGAAGGAAGAGAGAGAAGGTGCAGAGAGCGCAGCACTGGCGCGGAGCGCGTGCCGAGAAAAAGGAAGTGGGCGAACGGAATGACTTAATTATGTGAGTGCAACAGGATTGTGCGCTCCAAGTTTATTTGAAAGCTCGATGTGTGAATAAATCAAAGGGAAGTTTATTTGTAGAATGACTGGTTGTTAAAAAATTTGCATTGCGCAAGTTTGTCTCGTGTAGTGGGGGTTGTTTGTAAAAGTAAAAATATATGTTTTATTTTGTATATTTATCATTTGACATAGTGCGGGAAGTTGCTCGGATGGATTACTTCATCCGAGTAATTGTTTTCTTAGATAGGTACTTACGTAATTCTCCTATAAAGGGAATACAGCTAACTGAAGTTCCTTGTTCTCTTAATGCGTTCTTTCAACGAGAAATTTGAGTGCAACAATCACAAGATTAAAAGATTATCCAAGTCAATTGCTAATGTTTATTGCAATTGTAATCCGCATCATATTTGATTGCACTATAAATATATCTATATTGCTTGTATATAATAAAACAATGCTGAAGTTTAAATTCTAAACGTTTAAAACCAACCGTTCTGAAAGCTTTTACGAAGATATGCTATTACCTACCGCACACCTGTTTTCACATCATAATTCTATACATATAAATAGCTTTATTAAAAACTCCATCAATATAATTACTCGGATATCCGTCTCATAACCGTAAACTCCTCTCGCAAAACGAAAATTCAGCGACACTAAAGCGGCAAAAGACACGCAGGCCCCATTTCAATCTACGACACACTCCGCTATATACCTCCCCATAAAGATCATTCCTGTATAGGAACAAAAAAAAAAGGCGCGCCCGACTTAGAAAGAGCGCGCGTCGGAACGAGAAACGCATTAAAAGCCCGACGTGCAGAGAGCACGATAACGAGAAAAACTCGAATAGA
The DNA here is from genome assembly GCA_030522985.1 of Torymus sinensis. NCBI lineage: Eukaryota > Metazoa > Arthropoda > Insecta > Hymenoptera > Torymidae > Torymus > Torymus sinensis. Next base: position 6,439 of record JAPYZP010000739.1, on the reverse strand, counting down.
GACGTATACGTACGTACGTAGGTACATACGTACTGTATACACACCACGCGCAAGCAACGGCAACGGCTGAAAGGTTAACGATCGCTTAAACTTTTAAGCTCTCGTTTTACGCGCGCCGATCGCGCACGCTCGCCCTTCTCCGAAGAGAACGAGAGTGAGAGAGAGAAAAAGCCCGCGCGATGATCCAAAACGAGGCCTCTTTCTCTCTTCTTATTATTCGGCTTGTTCATCGATCAAGCGAGAGGGAGAGAGAGAGTAGCTATCTCTCTCCATGGCTCGCGTCATTGATTGTTTTTCTGGGGGGAGGGCGCGGTGACGAATCTGCGACTGCAAGTGATATTTTTAGTTTGGGGAGTGAAAAGGAGGGTATATAGAGAGAGGGAGAGTGGCAGAGGAAAAGAGAGAGAGTGGAGGGAATGGTGAACATATTTATTGAAAAATGTTTTGCAGTGCGTTCGACGTCGACCCGCCATACATCACTGTAGCGGGCTATCTTCGCGCGCGGTGCCGTTCATCCAGTGGGAAATGAACGAGCGAGAGGTTTTTATTAGACGTAAGAAAATATTGTGTGTTCTCCGGGTGTATACTTTTCTCGGGGATCATCAATTTTTAATAATAAAAGAGACGCGCGCGCGTGCGCTCGTAATACATATAATACAGCGCGCGGTGAAAATCCAGAGATTCAATTCTTCGAGCGTCTATATACATAGCGACGCTGCTAAGAGTTGTTCTTCGGCGTTTTCATAATGGATAATAAAAGCACGCATCAATTATTTTACGTATAATAATTGTGTATCGAGGCGATATCTCTCCGGTAATGATGTAAATCCGAACTTTATTATCCGCAGCCGTTCATTCTTTCCTCGGCATATTTCGATCCCCGTTGCATTCAGAGCAAGACAAGTATTCCAATTTAGCGCAGAGCTGAAATGTATGCGTGTCCTTTTTTTACAAATGATACGGAAGTTCGCAGTAATATTTAATGCGCTTCCCCGTTCTTGCCGGTTGGAAAATTCTTTTTTTTTTTTTTTTTTTTTTTTGTTATAAACTGTAACAGGGTTTACGTCGCAATGGTGCTGTTATTCACGATCATTTCACTTCGGTGTATTTTATATGCTTTTTACGTTCGCATTCATATGCTATAAAATTTCAATAAAAATCAAGAAGACTCGGACTAGATATCGACGCGAAATATATAAATTGAAAATTAATCTACATATTCCCGCGTGATTTATGGCCGCTACACTCGTAAATACGCTTATATGGTATTATACTATATGTATATATATCGCTTGTCCCACATTATTTATGAAAATTTCAAGTTCTTTTTTTCCAATGTTTACGAGATACAGCCAACGAGGATTTTGCAATAGGCGCAGTAGCGGCACAATCGTAATATTAATAAACACAAATTCTGGATTAACCTACATAAATGTTAATAACTATATTGCTACTGATCGCGCGGCAAATATAAATATCCGCAATCGTATAATTCTAATTTCCCCGCGGCTGCTACGTAAAATCCTATCCATATTAGAATTTGCCCTGCCAATTTATGAAACTATATCAACTGCGAGAACACACAAAATAAGCTGGAAACTAATTTACGTATAAACAGAGAGGAGCCGTCCCGCCGCTGCCTCTCAAAAGTAGCTAATAACGAAAGGATTAACCCGGCGATCAAACATTCAGCGTATAATTAAACTTCGCTTTTGCAGCTCCCTCTCTCCCTCTCTCTCTCTCTCTTTTCAGCCGAAAAAACGACATTCATAAAACGAAAGACCCGTTGCCGCTGTCGCCACCGTGGCATTTTGCTTTTGTTTCTCGCAAACATTTTCGGCGCAAATAATTAAACGTCAACTTTGCCTCTGCTCGCAATTCCCACGGAGCCCATGCATAATTACATACTTTCGCGAACTCTTCGCGGCCGGCCATCCGGCCCTGTAAAATTGATAGGGCAAAACCTCCCTTAATTAAGCGGCGGCGGCGGCCGTTTTCCGCTCTCTATATCCATCTCTCTCTCTCTCTCTCTCTCTCTCTCTCTCTCTCTCTCTCTCTCTCTCTCTCTCTCTCTCTCTCTCTCTCTCTCTCTCTCTCTCTCTCTCTCTCTCTCTCTCTCTCTCTCTCTCTCTCTCTTTCTCCTCCGTCATTCAGAAAGGAGGGCGAAACGCAGAGCCACTGCAGCAGCGACTTGAGAGCACCGGCGAAGATATAAAAGCGCGCAAGGAGGCAGCAGCAGCGACGGCGGCTGCGGCGCTTTATATCTACGAGGCTCGTAGCTTCTTTCTCCGGCGTTTCCGTCTCTCTAGAGAAAGATAAACACGAGGAAACAAGGCGCTCGGCTATGGAATTTACTGGAAATCTCGTTGGTTCGGGCACGCTCGCTCTCTCTTTCTCTCTCTCTCTCTCTCTCTCTCTCGCTCTCTTTTTTTTAACGAGTCCAGCGTGTCCCCGCACGAAAGATTTATGCGCGCGGACAGCAGAGGCTGCGCGCCCTATAGCTAACACATGCGAGAGCCCCAGCCCTGCTCTTACCTATTAAATATTTAATAATGCACTGAGCGCGTGCGCTCTTTCGTGTGCTGCGCTGTTGCTGCTCCGGAGGTGCGCGCACACACACACACGCACGCGCACACGCGGAAGCCGTTGAACGGAGTTATTCTTAATGTAGGAGGTAATGACTGTTTAGGCATCCATCTTTCATTGCGTAATCATCATGCCGCTGAATTATTTACAGGGTTGGAGCCTAGTGTGTTTACTGCGGAAAGAGGATACCGCTGTTGGCCTTTTTGTTCTGCTGTCGTTCTGGTTGCTATTGTTGTTTGCTTATTATTCGAGTATTTTGGTGTATCTGGAAAGACGTGCTTATATTATTGTCAAAGTTAAGAGAAAAGATAAGTTTGTGAGCTTTGAAAAATTAGTATTAATTAATTATAATAGTTATTAATTTTCTTTTATATAAGGCATGCTACGTATGAAGGTATACAACATTTAAGTGGATAAGTTCTCTATCCTGCAAGACTGCCTTATCCATACTTGTGCTTATCTAAAGATATCTTATGTTCCTAACGTTTTGTAATGCATATGTATGTTATTTCGTTTGGTGAAAAATACTGCATAAGTTGTAAAGTGACTTAAATAATTTATTTTATGATTTTTATAATCTTTAAAAAAAATAATATTGATCAGTCAAGAGCACTCACGTTCCATCATTTTATTGGTACGTTCCTTCTTAATGAAACTTTATTGTACGTTCTTCAAAAAAAAATATATATATATATATATCAATGAAACATATTTTATTTAATTAATTGCACTTAATTAATTATTGATAAATCGCAATGCGTGCTTGTAATAATAGCTCGTAAAGTGAATTAAATTAATTAATTAGTAGTTAATATATATTTAATTAACGTACTTGGTAGAACGAGAGAGTTTTATATTGACTATTGTGTCTTTGAGGCCATTTTCGTTATACAATTATAGCAACAAGTGAACGAAAAATAAAGTTAGATGGACGCAACAATGTAAAAGTGTAAACGCCTTTTACAAAAATAACAGTCAGATGGCTGCACAAAGGCTCCAGTAGATTTGGTTACTGTGGTCAATGTTTGTAGCGTTATTGAAGTGCCTGACAATTGCAGACTTGCCCCGGGTACATTTGAACTTTGAGCGCATATTTGCTTCCGTACAGTTACATATGACTTATTTCAGATGTAGCTAAAATAAATCATGATTTTATGATGTAACATTTTAATCATTTAGTTTATCGCTGAAAATAAAGAACGTCTTGATTATTCATTTACATATGTGCAGGTAAAACTAATACATTTTCATATTGATATCGTTATTTAAATTATAAATCATAGAATTTAACATTCTTAGTAAAATAATATTGCATATTTCTAATTATATAATTGTGAATTAATTTATTGTTATTGAACAATGATAATAATTTGATAGTAAAAAAAATTTTATCATTAAATAGGAAACTTATAAAAACATAGATTCAATATTGATGCCCGTCCAAATTCGGGTTACATTACTTTTGAGTATTTAGTATTGGGACAATTTTTCCTGTTGTAAATAAGTTCATTAAGTAATGATGATTTTTAAAATTCATATTAATTAACGTAGAATCTTTGTTTATATTTGTAATACTTTAGAATTTTGCATTTTTAATAATTTTATACATCATTTAGTTATAAAACATTAATTACTTATCGTTGAATAAATTATATTTATGAAGAAATGGCGACTTTTCATTTTTCCTTCCTCTTTCCTTCTATACATCTATCGACTTCATTTCTCTTACTAGTGACTTAAATGTAATACACACGCCTTGTCACCTAAGAGTGAGGGAAATTTTTACTAACAGCTAATGCAACCCTCTTCAGGTTTCCCTAATTGGTCAAACTGCACGTCGCAAAGGGCCTACCCTCTTGACGCGAGTGCGCCTGATTGAAGACCCAACCAAAGTCAGATGGACGGCCTGCTATCGCGCAGTCGTGACCCTTAAGAGTCTGTGGTCTGCTGTAGAGCCATCGCAATCCTGCATAGTCAGCAGTTCAGTACCAAACAATCGCAATCTAGAGGAACATCAATCAACTCAACTTCAGATATCAATTCTGTTTTTTTTTTTTTTTTTTTTTTTTTTTTTTTNTTTTTTTTTCATATGGGGTTTGTTTTGTCCCAGTTTTGTTTATCATTAATATATTTCGAAGGACCCGTAATATAAACATGAAAAAGAAAACCAATATTTCTTCCTTTCCTTCTATCCAAAATCTCTGAAGGGGGTATTAAAGAATTATGAATTTCTTCTATCCAGAAGAAATTATTAGGGGCATCCCTATCCACCTACTTATCCAACTTGATAATTGTTTAGGCCGTTTTGCGAGTAAATTTATGTTTATTCCCTTCAAAACTCAATATTATATGACAGAGAGTGAATAGTTGTAATTGTTGTAATGGGTTGTTCTCAGTTTGTTTGTTTACTCTCTCTCTCTCTCTCTGCTCTCTCTGCTCTCTCTGCTCTCTCTCTGCTCTCTCTTCTCTCTCTCCTCTCTCTCCTCTCTCTTTGCTCTCTCTCCTCTCTCTCTGCTATCTCTCTCTCCTCTCTCTCTCCTCTCTCTCTCTCTCTCTCTCTCTCTCTCTCTCTCTCTCTCTAACTTAACCTATTATTGATATCGTGGCTAGGCCACGAAGTGACGATATGTTTTACGGCAGGTCTCGCGATAATATAGGTATATGTATGATTCCGCCGTAACTTGCCCAAAATAGTCTTAAAAAAGTTTAATACTTAAATCGCTTTAAATCTAAGTGGAAGTAGGTTTTTCCCCACTATTATAACATACAAATGAACTGTGTAAAGCGAAACCATAATTCGGTAGTTGTACGAAAATTGACATTTTAGCAATTATTGGCCCGTTTATTTTCATGCGGATAGGTTTCAAAGTAATTACCATTAACTTGAAAACAAATATGTATCTTGATATGGAGTATTATAATATTGTAATTAAGCAGTTGAGTATTATTACGGAACTGACATATTCTTCTTTTTTTAACTTCGGAATGAAATATCAGCTCGCATTTGTAAAAATTTCAAATTTCCGGCGCGTCACCCACGTGCATTTGAATGGTATAACGTATAGTTTGAAAATCTACGGGTTAGTGACGCTCTATAGTGATCTAGCCTACTTTTGAACATCGATATTGTAGCATTCAACATTTTGTCGGAAACCGACAGATACAAAATAAGCCTCTCGTAATAATTATGAATAGCATTTTTTAATAGTAAAACTATAAGAAATGTTTTGTGTTAACTTTATAGTTTATGATGTACGTACAGGTATACTTTTAATGAAGCTTACTTTAGTGTATAGTACCGTTTCATACCCAAATTGAGCTTTCGGACAAGCTACGGAACTGACATTTGAGGCCTATTTTGTCGATTAGTTTTAAATTAAAACAAGCGTACTCATTTATGACTGTTGTTAGTGATGTTATACACCAGAAAAAAATTATTGGAGATTTTTTTTAAATATATTGTTACGTGTGGATACACGTACGAATATAGAAGAACGAAATAAGCAAGGCATCCGATTACAATATGACGCTGATTAGCAGACAGGCAAGTAGTCGCGGCCGTGGCTAAGATGATAGCATTTCTGACTCGCGAGTCGGCGGCTCTGGTTCGATCCCAGGGTTCATCACTTTTTATTATTAAAAAGTTGCGAGAGCTCACTTGTAACAATATAAGGTTCCAGAAGCTTGGACACAGAATTGACAAGATACGGCGGAATCACACATATATAGATCGAGTCATACTTGCAATGTAACGCAATTCACTGATAAGAATTTTTCCATCGGTCTTACAGTCTTATAAATTTAATTAATTAATATTAATATTAATGGCAATCAGATTGCCCTTGTTTATAAT
>JAPYZP010000738.1:0-28334 GCA_030522985.1 Torymus sinensis | reverse complement strand
ATGCGACGGTTTTTTGGGATAAGGGTCGACGAGATGGGGTGTATTACAACTTGAGCTGCTAAACTTTTTTTTTCGATATTGCGAGTATCCTTTTTTTTTTGTCGAAAAAAAAATTAATTTTTCTAAGTGCACGGGGGTTGGAGATCTGGTTATTAGTCGGATGAATTTTCAGAATTGTGCGGAATTATTTGCAATATTTAACTAATTTATACTGGCTAATACAACTATAGTTGACTATTCAAGCGAGGAAATAGTTGCAATATACTGCAGGTGCGAATTTCGTTTTAGAAATTTCCTAAACGGATCATTGGATAAATCAAAAGGCTATTTCTATTTAACGTTTTAATTAAAATTAGGATTCAAAGCAGTGAGCATTCGGTTGTTACTGGGATATCTGCGTGCCATCCAAAAAGCCAAAAATAACTTCAATCTGCTCCATTGAACCACGCACAAATTTTAATTACGTCAAAGTGAATGGTTATTCACCGTTTATTTTTAGCTCTGTTATTTATACGAGGATGAACTAGATGTTATACCCTTTTCGACACATGTTTTTCAGTTGTACGATTCGATCAAATCTGTCTATTCTAAAAAAGGAAATTCCTTTCTCATTTTATCGAGTAATGAAAACTAGACTATAATTTCTTTTTAAGAATCAACCGATTGTAAATAATAAGCGAGAACAAACTGGGACGCCATTGTCTTGTTTAGAAACCACAACAGATGTTGATGAATAAAACTAACAGTAACCGCAGCGATGAGAATTTAAAACACTTTTTTATATCCATACTAATTGAATGAGCGCAAGAGTGAAAGACGAAATTTCACTGTTTTTTTCCATCACGAGGCAGCAGCACCCTTTCTTTTGTTTTCCCAGAAAATGATAACCACTACATCTCCAACTCTGTTCCACGTGAAATAACGCTCAACAATTATGATAATTCAAAGCTACATTTCCAACTTATATATGAACTATATACAAAAAGGAAAATAAAATCCCGGCGAAATTTTCCGTGCCGCCGTCTACGGTGCAGATCGTGCCAACGACCTAAAACGCGCACGCGCGCGGCGACGCAGGTTGCGGAATTTCGAAAAAAAAAGTGGAACATCGACAGGATTTCAAAGTCGTAAAAACATTGACTTTCTTTAATTAAGCGACGCGCGCGCGCGCGGCTACTACTCCGCGAGTACGTATACATATATACATCGAGAGACGAGTATATACGATACATACGCTCTCTCGTACAAGTAGAACGAACGAACGACGAGAGAAAGAGAGACAATGCGACACATTGTATACATTTATGCACTCTTCTTTGCGCTCCTTTTTTCCCCCGGAGTTCCAGGGGAAGTCGGAAATTGAGACATTAAGATCGACGTTCGCCGAACGCGGACTGACTTTTTTCCGTATAAATAACTAGCGTGACGTCACCTTCGGAAATTATCATATTCTCACGATTGCCGGGTTACACACACGCGTACGCGCGCGCGCGCTGGTTAAGAAGCGTCAAGTGGAAAGAGCAACGACCAGACGCGGGATATGATGGCACACACGGTGTACGTACGAGTACTGCGCATGCGTACGTACAGTGTCGCGGTGGTGGTGGTGAAAAATTGTTAATGCGTCGAATTGCATAATGACGACGGGCAGCGCGCGTGGATTTAATTGAAATTTATGAATCTTTGAATGGTTTACGGCCGGATTTCAGGAGTGTTGGCTTTCATTGAGAAATTTCGGGATAAACGGTTGACTCCCCGGTCGCCCGTAATGAGCGTAATTTTTTCCGTTTGGCAATGCAGATGCTAATGTATTTTTAGGAAATTGAATGAAGAAGGAGGTTTATAGGCAATTTTGATACTTGAGCATTTAATAGGAAGAATAAGCACTATTTTATGTAAATAGTTTATCAGTTGGTATTTAATTTGTTATATTGGGACTGCTTAAAATAATTTGAAATAGCAAGTCTATTAAATTTGTACGTATAATACGAATCTTCTTATTCTCATTCTTCAATTAAATGTTAAGTTTTCTTGTTTGAAGTGGATTTAATTTTACAAAGATTATAATATATTCGTAAATACACGCTGCCTAGTGGAATTCATATATTTTTGTTTCATTTATGAAATGGCTCTAGTCTCATTTACCACACTGTTTCTAGTTCTTTTACTAAATGACGTAAAAAAAAAAAAAAAATTGGAAAGTAACGGTAAAACAATCGTTTCCCATCATTACGAAAAATAGACAATTTCCACCAGATTTAAATTTCAAATTTTTGAAAAAACTAAAAAGTATATAAAAACAAAATACTGAAAGTTCTAGTAAATTTAGCTTAAAATTTTAATTTGTTCCATTGTCGAACTATATAACGGTAATATTCCCTTTTCATATATGGAAGAAGTATTATTTAACGTAGTTTTCTAAGAATTTGCATTTTAAAACCTCAAATTTCCAACGATACCATTACATTTTTAAATATTTACAAGGATAATTTATTCCTATACAAAAATTAGTACCTAAATTGGCCTACGATTCTCCCGTACTCCGAGTATATCCAATGCACTTCTCTCCTCTTCGAATTCCCCCTGACCATTCCGCGAATGTCCTTTCGTTCCAAATACCACAGACTCCCGGAATATAGACCACCTAACCCCCTCGTATGCTGATCGCCCTCTCTCTCTCTCTCTCTCTCTCTCACTCACTCTCGACGAAAATTCACTTCATTGACCAAAGTCAGTCGGCGCGTGGCACGCGGACGCGTCTCAAATATAGACCGTATACCAGACGTGCGCGCACGCCGGAGAAAATAGCGCAAAGTTCTCCTCCTCCTCCTCCTCCCCTTCGTTTCCCCAGATCCCTCGGTACTTTTCATTCTAGGGCACCGCTTGGCGCGGAATCAAGACTCTCTTCTCTCTTGCCGGACGGCGTGCGCGAGCAAAGTCGCTGCGAAATTAATGGGGGCTTTTTCGAAAAAGGGGGTAGGAGTTGCTGGGCCGCGTGCTTCAGAGGCCGGGAAGTGGTGGCGGTTTTGTAAAACAGGTGTGTTCGCTCAGAGGTGACAAAATAGTAAAGTATAAATCGGTCGAATCTGAAATCAGACTTGCCAATTTTATGAAAGAAATTATTACGGAAAATTGGTTGAGTATTTCAAAAGCAAGTTTTATAGTAAAAAAAATCCTAATAGTTAAGATAGAAATTTAGGTGATGTGTAGTAGTAAGTTCATTTGAAAGATGGTCCACGATTATTTCAGATTTTACATGCTATTAATGTCATTCTTAACGGTTTCGGTAAACATAAAAACTTTTATTATATGTCCGTAAAAAGTAATGCTTCGATAAGGATAATTTATTTTTTTTCGATAAAAGAATAAAATTTTCTACTTTCTTATGATCTTATTTATTTAATTGCCTACATATTTTGAAATCTCTTATCACATTTTCCACTTTGAGTGACGTTTTGGTGGAAACATTAACTAAAATCAAAATGTTGAGAACCTTGTTCGTTAGTAAACTCTTGCTAATCAACGTCATAAAGTTTTACGACACGTTGTGTCGTGTTGAGCGATTATGCTGATGATGTCCTATAGATAACAAGTCTTGGCTACTTTACAGAATGAGGTTAAATCTAGACGCATCCACGTACAAATTGAACTTCCGGCGCCTCAAGAATACATTCTGGTTTTTAAGCAATCGCTTAATGCATGCGAATTTCCGACGATTAAAATCAACAAATTATAATTGCTTTTATAAATCATTCACTATCATAGGTCAAAAAAACGCATCGTTTCAATACTGATTTTGAATTATTAAATAATTTCGCATAAAACATTCGATACTGGATATTCAATATATCTCAACTGATGTATCCAGAATTTTTTAGTAGTATAAAAATTACTGAACGTCAATTTTTTCTTATGCGAACAGTTATCTTTTACTTCACAAAATATGTACTACAAGAGAAAAGATAGAAACTCAAAATATCTGTGTAACTGGAAACGTTTTGAATAAGGCATGCATAAACTCCATCATCATTAAACATTCTGAAGTTCTTCTCACGGTCTGATAATCAAAAATTCTCCATGTAGGTGTGGCGCTATTCTGTTACATGCAGCATAGACATCGACGAGGAAACATCTTCTGTTATTATACAGTGTACCTGGCTAGGTGCACGAAATTATTAAAAAAAAGAAAAAAAAACTTCAGCTTAAACAATAAGCTGTAGATCTAATAGCAACTGCGAAGCATTGTTGACAACCAACAAGATCGTAACGTATCAATTGTAACCGCAATCAAATTGCCTATTCATGTTCACAGGCTATTATCGATATAATCAATTGACGTGTTTGTATTTTTTTCGCTCATACAGTTTATAAGGCGTAGCCTCGTGTGCAGTGTCAAAACATTGTTTGCCAAGATGAAAGATGTATAGATAAACTTGTGAGAATTCCCATAGCAGAATTGTCATTTTTGGTGTTACTCAATCTCTCGAGGAGAAAAAAAAACATACACGTATGAAGAAACTATTGTTCAGTGCCTGTAGTTCAATAGCCTCAGATTCAGGATTTGAGAATTCAAATTTAGTTAATTCTTTCGCGAAAATTACCATATCAAAAAGTTCTCTGTGAATACGGGAAACATATTAGCATGCAAACTTGCATGTCCCGTTAAAAGATGATGCCCTAACACAATACCTATACAATTAGGAAATATGATTTTTGTATACACCATTCACATTAAATTTGACTGAACTGTTTCACTCATCGCCAGTACGAGCATAAAGAAAACTCTGATCCTATTATCTCTTCAATGGGTATCAAGTTACAAGTTTCTGATTCATCAATCTCAATGAACGGTCGGAGATAATTAATGTGTGTACGATCTGTCGTTGAGGGGATATCGGATTCGATTACAGATTTTAAGGTCTAATTGTGTTCATCCCCTTTCGCCGAACCACCGCACAAGAAAATTGTACCAATCACAACTTTTATAATAATGAATATTAAATTTCAATTTGCTATGTCAGATATTCTACTTTTGTTTAAGGTAATTTCATCATCACCAATAAACTTTCATTTTGCAGTTTTATATTACAGCTGCATCGACTCAATAAATTAAACAATATTAAAAATGTATTACCATCCCCCGCAACCCTCAAAAAGGAAAAAACGATTAAACACGAAATCGAACCGACCTCTCGCCCTCTTACCTACAACCGAATCGTCGAGAGACACGACGCTCGGGATAAAGCAGCGCGCCGCATCGAGTCGACACGGCGGAATGCGATTATATACGTGCGCGCGTGCGCCGGGGAGAAGAATGCGGGCGCGGAGGAAGAGAGAGAGAGAGAGAGAGAGAGAATAGAGGCGACGGACGAACGGACGCTGGCTAAATTTGCACGGAGAGAGAGGCGCGCGCGCATGACACGCGCGTGTGGCGGCGAAATTGAACTGCTCCTCCAGCGCTCGGCGGCCTTTGCGTCACGGCTTCGTGTGCGTGTTTGATCTGCACGAAGAATTTCCGAGGTATTATAGAGAAAATAGTAAACGGCGTTGTTGTTGACGGTGTAGTAACCGCTTTAGGTAATCTTTTAGAAATCAAAATGTGCATATGGGTGGTCAAATGGCCTTTAATGGATCGAGATTTAAAGTGATTTTCTTTAACGGCCCGTGCGAGGGGAGCGTTGTAGGCTGCTGTTTACGTTAGAAAGTGGCGAGAGAACAATTTTGCGAGGAAATAAAGTGTAAAATTGCAGTTTCACTTTTTATACATTTGTCATTTCGAAACCATATTAAATATTAATATTTTATAGAAAAATTTTTAATACATTCGTACACTTTCTAACGGTTAGAAGAGGCGTTGGTAATATGGTAACGTTGGAAAATAAAAGATCATTTTACAAAATATTTAAGTGCTCACTTTTTTACGATTCTATACTGATGAACCAAGAATCACGCACAATTTGATACAATGGAGAAACCTCTAAATTATATTCAGTAAATAATAGCATTACATATACATATAATGATAATTATGTGGTATTGGCCGAGTTGACGTATTGATGAATAAATTTCATACCGTGCGGTATACCCAATCAAAATGTAATGCATCAATCATCGCACGCAGTTTCATTCGAAAGGAGGTATTTTACGTGTTCTTAATTGATTGCTATCTAGTCTTTCTACTATCGTTTATTGCATGCTTACAGCGAGAAAATCATTCGACTGAATTCCTCAAACTTATAACATATCTCGGACGATCACTCTCGCACCACCGTATTCCACAAAATGACACTATACCAGCAGTTAAATAATAGTATAAATAAATCCCGTAATTAAACCATAATTAGCCAATTTAAATACCGGGGCTTCCTTTATTTCTGATACTACACTCCTCGCGCCTCTCGCTCTCACCGCGAGTAATCTCTCTCTTTCCCTCGCGGCTTGAAACTCTCGAAAATTTGAACGGATGCCAGAATCGCGGGGAAATGTTTGCATTACCGTTAAGTGAACCTCTGCCTCCTCCTTCTCCTTTTTTCCTGCTCTCTCTCTGTCCCGAGAAAGACGAAAAACGGCCGCCGCGTCGGATTGTATTCCTTTTGCGTGCCATGTCCGACATGGTAAATACGAATGTCGGCGAATAATCGTAGGGTAAACACGCGCGCGTTGTATTTTGTAACGCGAGAAAATGATCGATGGGTAGTACCGCACACGTGACTATAATCGATGATTACAATAGAAATCGAACAATAGCGCGCGAAGTGTCTCTTTTCTTTTTTCTAGGGCTTGATTAAGTGGAATCGGAGCGATATTTGCGTTTTCGATTGAATTAAAGTGCAAGTGTGTACGTGTGATAGAGCGCATAAGTAGTTTGCACTGTGTGACGCACGGTACTATATACTTATACTCTCGATACGGCGTTGTGTGTACGATGCAATTATTTCGTTTGTTTAGCGATAAGTGCAGCGCATATTAACGGCTGATTGCGCTGCTTTGATTGCCATGTGTCCAAGTATTGTTTGATATCAATCTCAGGACATTATTAACGTTTGATATTATTGTTATTCCTCTATATGTCCTATACAAATCTTCCATGACAGTTGACTCTGTACAATATTTGTTTCTACAATCACACACACGTACACAGAAACCCGCGAAACTCCTCGCAACCTCGATCAATCGTCGTGAGGCATCGGTAGAAACACAGATATCGCGTGCGCCGATTGGAATACACACTGGGAAGTCCTTCCGGTCTATTTAAGACGACGACTATACTGCTGCGACGACGATGCGAGAGAATCTAGGCGGCTCAGAAACCGTAGGAAACCTCCCTAATGCCATTATATGCGCGTAGGAGGCGCGCAGTGGTGCGCACGCGCGCAAAAGCAACAAGAAGAGATGTGTGTGTGTGTGTGTGGAGCGTTTTCACCGATCGACGTGGAGCGTGAAAAGTGTGCTGGCCGATAATCGCCGATCGGTGTGGCATATATCGCGATGATGCGAAAGGGAGTCACCAGGTTGGCGGCGGATATGGTTTGGTTCGTTTCAAGGTTGACCGCGATGTGGGTTGCCTGTGATGGCATTGGTTGCGAGGTTTCGATGGAGTTCCGAGTGCATTTGTATACTTTTTAATTAACTATTGAATGTTAAAATGAATTGGCAGTAGTTTTTTTTCTTAAAATTCAATTATGATTAGTCTAACTAGGTGAACTAGCAGATAACAAAATGATTCATAAGTTTGAAATATCCAGATAATTTAAGGTTGTATGAAAAATTTGAATAACAGGATACAAAAGTAAACAATGCAAAACGGTATGAAACATGATTTTGACGGTCACGGTATTCAAAATTCATTTAAAAATAAGACGTATTTCACCTATTTTCAAACTCGTGCAACAATCATATATTATTACTGCGATTTTTCCGAACCAACTCACTTCGTTATCATTATTTACGTCCGCATGACAAATGCATTCTCGAACGCTATTTAGAGTGTAACGAAAAGAGATTTGCTAAAAGTAACCAGCCGCCTCGACCACTGCTGCGACGCCACATAACAATAGACCGCGCGCGTACGTTCCAGCTGAAAATCGCAGATTTAATTGCCGCTCATCATCGGCTAAAAATACGTGCGCGCGTATATATATATTTCTGCATGATGCAGCCGCGCAAAAATGCGAGCAACTCTGGAATGCGCCCGTATAACATGCCGAATTTACTACGTGTATACATAACCCGAAAAATAATAGCGCGCGCAAGGAGCAACAACATGTTTTTCGCGCGCGTATTTTTAATGCGCCTGTGTCGCGGTAATATAAATGCGCACGCGCTGATAATTAATCATTCGGGGCCGCGTGATAAACAGAGAGAGAGATTTTTACGTTCTATAATTGAGTTTCTAGGAAACGGCTCTTTTAATAGCGCGATATAATAAAATACAAAATGGGTTATTATTATGAAATTTTGCTCAACAAATATTTGTGCACTTATACCTCTCCATTCGAATATAAATTTTCTCCTATTTTTACCGGGGCCACTCCGCTCCTCCAAAAATAAGACACCTCTCGCCTCTCACCGCCATTGTGTTGCGAGCCGGCGGCGCGCTGCGACTTTTCACTTACTGGCAAAGAAATCGCGACTTAAAAATAAAGCTCACCCACGCCGAGCACTTTGTGTAGTGGTGTACGAGTGTATACTACGCGCGGAGAGCAGAAATAGCGAAAGCTCCCGGAAGAATATTCCGTGTCACCTGTCTCGCTGGGGCAATTTCTCCATTATTCATAGCTTTCTAAATAAAACAATGATGATGGTGGGTTTTTAGCGGGTTGCTTTTGCAAATCGTCGAGAGTGAATGGGGAAGGTGGACACAAAAATCTGCTTGAAATAGCAAAGATGACGGCCCGAAGATACGTCAATGGCTTTAATTGAGAGTTCGCGAGGTAATTTGCGCGTTTGGTAACGACGTTTGTAATGCCCCTAATTAACACTTTGCCAACCGTACGAGTAGTTTACAATTTCAAAATATTTCTACTTTGATAAAGAAGACAATGGTTGATTATTCTTTTTTTTTATACTTATTTCATCAGTTAACGTCTTTGTAACTGCTCACAGTATAGGCAAAGGAACTCAAAAGAGCGTCAAGCGACGTTTTACGCTTGGAATTCCCGATTGAACGATTACGGCCCTAATGAATTTTATTATTTACAACGCGAATCAATTAATTTTCGCGATACCGCAATACGCGCGCGGCGAGAGAAAAAACATCGTTGTGGGTGCTAGGCAAAGGAATACGTACGTACATACACACGCTAGTCTCGCGGGCAGCGTTACAAATAACCTGTTCTTGTATAGAGCGCAAATATTTGTTATGTGTATATATACATATACGCGTATACGCGCATGAAAATCGATCGGTTTCAATCAATTTAAATTGGCAATTTATAAAGATGTTGCGTGCGCGTACCCGTACCTTTATTTAATCGCTAATTTATTGTCTTGGCCGCTCGGTATATATGCGTAACTTATTGGGCAATATGTAATTCCTCGATTATTTGCATTCTTTTGATATTAATGCGGCTCGATCGATCACAGCCGAGGCTGTTTTCACCTAATAAAGTAGGCGCTCGCGCGCGCGTGGGTGTTAATTTTATGTTGAATATTATATATACTTGCGCTGCTTTGCTTAACAAATACGCGCAATAACAACGAAAATATACGACACATTCGCGTGCTCTCGAATTGTAAAATAAATGTATTTTGCCACAAACAACTTTGGCTATCTCGAAGAGGTACATTCAATCTGTATTATTTACTACAAACATCACTTGAGTTTAAATTATTACAATCTATGCATCGAAGCTCTTATTTACTTTTTGTTCAATCCCTAATACATCTATCTTTAATATTAAGATTCCGTTTTTATGAATCATAAAGCCAACACACACAGTGACGCAACCAAACAACAACCAATCAACAAATTAATAATTATTGCCAAACCCTGACCACCCCGTAAAACGAATTCCTCAATTCGCACACATGCTCCTGTTCTCGTCATCGCGAAAACCAAAAATCCGCCGGTAAATCAATCACCATAAACCTATCTATCCGCTCCTCGAACACACATACACAACAATCGTGGGTGCCGCGTTTTACGGTCCCCTTACGCAACAGATTAAAATGCACCGCGCGCAGAGAGAGAGAGAGAAACAAGGCTACACACGCCGGGCGCAATCTTATCGCGGTTGACGCCGGAAGCGCTGCGCCGCTTTGTTCCCGCGATAGCGGCGTATACAGATATATTACGACTAATACTTATATATACATAATATATGCTTATATAGGAGAATCGAGAGGAATCCCCCGATCGTTTTCGAGGAAAAACGCGAGCGTGGGAAGGAGTAGCCGTGAAATTCATGGTAATATTCCTTGTGGGTTGGGAGGGACACCTCTCGAGGTGTGTGTGTGTGTGTGCGTGATAAAATGAACCGTAGCGCGAGAGCGAGCCGTAGCCTGATAAAGATTAACGCGACTGAGTCACGATAAAGATTTATGGGGGAGTTGCGCGCGTGCGTATGCACATGATTTTTAGCCTGAGTCACGGTGTGGTGGTGGTATATAGTCTCGGGGCCTGTTTTACGCGTATTTATTTTTTTTTGCGTCTCGAGATTGACGATAAGTCATTTCGCGGGGAGTGCGAGGCGATGGGAGGACGGGCGGGGTCGATGCATTTTTTTTTTGCGATGGGTTTGAAGTTGGGGAGTACGCAGCGAAAAGAAAATCTTCACTGTTATTGTTAGACAAAATCGTTAACAGTTGAGTTTGAATTGTTTAGTCAAACAATTCGTGACTTAACTGTTAACGAATTTGTCTAACTTATAAATGAACATTCATTACAAATGATTTTCTTTTCTTTACGTGCAGTGTGTTGAATTCGAGTTGGTCAAGTGATAAGTGTGTCTATGTATAAAGATAATTGCAACTCTGTAGAGATAAAATTCAAAGAAAAAGAAATAATTATAAACAGTTATAATATAAACTTCAGATTCATCACAAGGAAAGAGATTCGTGACGTTGCACGACTGATTTCATTTGCACGTAAATATATTATTGTTTCTATAACTTATCGAGCGAAGTCGTTTTGCCTTAGCATTTAAATCTTGGCAAGACAATTTTTCAAAATGGATAACGCAACAAATAAATAAACTCTGACGATAACAAAATATCTTCGTAATGAAATAATTTGTCTTGCCCTGCTGCTGCATTTAGCCTCGTATTTTTGCAAATAAATGAATTGAAAATTTATTAGCAGGGGAGCGAGTTCTTACAGATGTTTTGTTTGTAGATTAGATCTTAAAAGAGCTATTACAGCCGGCCTCACAATTATTCAAAAGTGAAAGTTGCAAACAGTAGGTGACCGAATTACAGTCGTATGTCATTTTTCACGCCGCGAACAAAGTTCGCGTTATATGCGCCACGCGCGCGAGACAATATCTTATTTCTGCGAGTCATGAAACGAATTGAAATATAAAATCTAATTTTTAATAAAGTGAAAAGATACGAAGGTGTGTGTGTATATAAACCTATATAAACTGACATATCGAACAGTGCAACTATTGATCGTCGAAAATCGCGTCTTGCAAAATACAAATAGAGAGATTTTCGAGAGCGACAGACATCGCATTATCGCTCATTTCTTATCGAGCGCGATCGCAGAAAAAACACATCCCTATCAATCATAATAACAAAGTTCTTTCGCAGAACCACTATATTCTATGTACACACTTTATAGGATGAGCGAACGTTTCTCAATCTGTCGCGCCCAGTTCGCCGGAACCCTATCGATACGCCCTGCCTTTCAGTCAATACCGTATAGATAAATGAGCAGCAAGTTGGCCTTATCAGCACAACAAAATGCAAACATAAAATCGCACAACGGAAACATTCCACTGCATCAACTCCCCCATACACTGCCATAATTCAACCCTCCAGTCGTCCATCTTCATCCTTCGCCGACAGCCACGCCACACGCCGACTTTTCCGGAACCCTCCTCCGCACCCCGAAAAATCATCCCATCCTCCCAGGAGACGACGACGACGACGACGACGCGTAATGGCCGCGAAATATAGCGGCGCGCCGACCGGCCGGCGCGTGGGTGTGGCTCCCGTTCTCTCACCCGGCGCCAGCTTTAAAGTCGATGTGCGCTGCACACGTGCGCGCCGGGCGTTCAGGTGATGCGCGCCCGGGTGCTGCTGGTGGTTTATGGCCCGAGGAGTGTCCCGAAAGTGTCGCTGTCTGCTTTCTACTCTTTTTTTTGCGCTTTTGTAAGGAGGGTGCAGGTGGATGGCGAGGGCTGGGTGTGGTTGCGGCTGGGGTTTGTCTCTCTTTTTTTGGGGGCTGTAGGAACGAGTGGGTGTAGTTGTAGTGGTGTGAGAAGTTGAAATCGTAAATTAAGGGATATTTATTGTTGGTTTTGTTCGATGATTATGATAGATTATGTATAAAATGTGGTCTGTTGAATTGGTAAACACGTGTTTTGCCAGGAGATTCGAGAGTGTATAATAAGTACCTATTGCTTTCTTATTATTATTCAAATGTTTTCAAAGGTTGTAAAAACAAATTTTTAATTTTTAAAAAAATTTTCAAGTTTATTTAATTGCACGGTCATGATGTAGTTGGAGAGAAATGTATAGAAAGTTATTTCTATTTCTTTATGCTTATTTTAGTTGCCTATTTCATTAAAGCCACTGATAAACTTTATTTTGAAATTCTATAAGAGCACACGAACCATCCCAATAATAATTCACACTACAATCTTTTCCAATACTCGTACGTATATTAAAGACTTAATCATTTAAACCTTGATAAAATGTAAAACTCGCGCAAAAATAGGTCGGCTGCGACCTCGAGACATTAAAAAATCTCGAACAAAATTCGCACATGCGCATATAATGCCCGCACTCGCGCCGAATCTGAATATCAGTGCGAAGATCGTTGTTGCGGTCAGTGAATGCACCTCTCATTGGAAAGTCAGCGAGTTTCATCGATGATTCAACGACGATCATGACTCAGACACACGCACGTATTCTGGATTCGCTGCTGTTTATTTTTCGAGAGTGTTACAAAAATGGCATCCTTGATCATTGTTTCAAAATTATACGCACCGCAGAAATATATATACAATGCCACGTGCGAGCAGCTCCTACGCGAGGATCGGATCATTATAGAATCGCAGGAGAATGCGCAGTAGCGCAAAAAGATGAATGCCGGCGTCGGCGCGTTCTCTTAATCATTGAGCGAAACTGACTTTATCTTCGCCGTATAGAAAGTAAATATTCAATTTAACGACGTTTCAATTACAGCTACATATATATCTATATATATATATGTATATAGCAGGCGAGTCGTTTACTTGGAGTCTACTCAGAGTTACATAATAATTTTACGTAATTATATTGATCGAACAATTAAGGTAAGTCATAATGAGCAGAGATTAAAATTGCCGTATAGCAGGCTTATTTATGGCCCATTCAATGTGTGTGTGTGTGTTGCTCCAGACGAAATTGTTACAATTTAACTATCGGCATTATTAGCTCTTTCTTGTTTGTTCAGCGCACGTCGATAATGCAATATGTTAAAAGTAGTTTCTGGGAAATTGTTAATTTTCAATTATATATGATTTAAAAGTAATATCATTATCTGAAATTACAAAGATACGTTCCGTAAATGAAGTATAAATAGAAAGTATACCAATTTTCGCTTCAAAGAATATCGTCGTAAGCGCATTTACGGCCAATGTATTTTCAATCAGTTCATACATATAGAGTGGAAAGTTCAACATAGCTCTCACAGTAAATTATCAAGATTGATACTCTTATTATGTGAATATACGCGACACACATCGCTAAGTTAAGACCCCAAAAATTATACCCATAAATCAAAAATCAAACCTCGTCTCTTTACGGAAACTCTGTCGTCCTTATATACAAATTTAAATTAAATTCTATTCAACGAATAATTGGCGATTTGCGCTGATTAAAATTAGACGCAAGTTAATTGATATATACGCTGCGCGACCGAGCGAAAAATATATAATTATATTCCGAGACGCGGACCGCGGAAAGTGAAGTGTTTCGCGATGACGCATATCATGCGTCAACGCGCCAAATGTTTCTTCTAAGAAAGTCCGCGAGGGAAATGGCGCGCACGGAGGAGAGAGAAAGAGAGAGGAATTTCTGAGGCTGCTGCCGCGGGTTAAAATTATATTTTTAATAACGCGGATTTATGCGCCTCGTTGCACCGAAATATACGTACATATTTCTGCGCGATAACGTAATCTGTAAGATAATATAGATTAATTATAGATCGAGTGTGTTGTGTAACAGGGGTGTTAAGATTTTAAGCTTATTAGATGATAAGCCGATGATGTAATTTTTTATTTACCGGTAATGTTTTAATCAATTCTCTATATTTCATTTATTTTCGTATATCAATTGTTCCCAAAATTTCCCGACCACGAATAAACGAATATTTACCACAATACCCCTGTATCTGTATTTCGCCTCAAAGGTTCAAGAACCGAGCAGTCGAGGCTTAATGCGAAGATCCTCCGAACTCCCACCTACCTTCTTACAAAACTGAAAAATAATCGCATTATCCTTGAAAACGCGACCGAGACAGAGTCGCACGAACTCTGGCGAACCTCGCCCTAACAATACACCACGCAGAAAAAAAAGAAACGTCGAGAGCGAATCCTCGCAGAAAAATTCTTTAAACGCAGTAGTCGTCACAATATCAATGAAAACTCGGGCTCTGAATGCCGAGCCATCGAACAAAACGCGACAGAAGAGACGCAACACCAAAATCCTACGAAAAAAAAAAAAAAAAAAAAAAAAGAAGAAAAAGAGAAATATATATAAAAAACGGCGGGAAGCAATTTAAGCCCTTATACATAATTTACGCGGACAAAAAACTCCCACGCGCGCGCGCGCGAAAAGACGCAGACACTGTCTGTATACAGGCGCTTGTGTATATGTATATATATGTGTATATATGCGTGCGCGCGGCGAGGTCGATAAAGTGCGTTTCGGCCTGTGCGCGCACGTGGGGGGCAGGGCAGGCAGACAGACAGACGTTTTCAGCCCGTGCAGTATTATCGCGAGCGAGAGCGAACTTGAATTTTCGATGCTCGCGGGGGTATTCGCATATAGCGAAGTGAGAGTGAGCTGATGGACGGGAGTACGCGGGGATTACGCGAGGAGGCGGAGGAGGGAGATGTAACTGCTGCTTTTCATTTGTTACACGCTGATGAGTGACAGGAGGGTGGTGGCAGGATGGATCGAGGATGAGGACTGGGGTGAAAGGGTAGAGCGATGGGGCTGGAGGAATTTGGAGTTTCCAAGTGGTCTCGGGTAATGGTATATACATCGTTATTTGACGATTGTTGGGAATTGTTGGGAGAAGGAAGGGTATAAGTTGAAATATAATGATGATACGGGGAGGGGACATTAAGATGATGTGGTTTGTTTCGGAAAATTCTTTTTGATTGTGGGAGTTGTCGATGCTGATGATATACCTTTTATGCTGTGGAGGTATTGCATAAAGAAAAGGGGTTTGGTAGTTGTTAATTATAACAACTTTTATAGAAAATTTAAAAGCGAATCATTGGGATGTACTGAATTGAGAAAAATGTGCGTCAAAATAATTACTGAACCATTTGGTTGGTATAGTAATGTATAAGCTGAGGCTATACCATTTATTGCACCAATGTAATAGTGAAAATATAACAGTAGTAGCTACACTTTCCCCTGGGTGTATTGCATGATACCATTGTTAATTTTACTATTTTCTCTTCTATATACTTATCATGATGAAAACCAGTATAGGATCATTGCTAAACTGTTGTGTACAAATTTTCTCTTTCCAATTCTCCAAACAATATAATCCCACGTGTATTGATTCCCCAGGGAGCTATTAAATAACTTGCTTCATTTTGAGAAACGACCATTTTTCCCATGCCCAATTTTAGTAACCAGATCTCGACGTGATCTCCTGACGTGTATATGAAGAGAAATGAAAACCATTTCGGGATACCGTAAAACCAACGTCAAGATCCAACCACACCGATAGCAAGCGATAGTTTAATAATATACCCATGCACTCTTCCGAATAGATATTTGCAATAGCCCCGAGGTATCGACCGACACCGTAAACGTGTGCACATGTGTGCTCACTACTACTACTGGATACAGTGAGAGGGAGAGAAAGATGCAACGGATAAGACCTAACAGTAGATCGCTAATCGCGATATTTTATTATTTCGTGAAAAAGATCACGCCGCCGTGATAAATCTGCCCGAAATTCCTTTAATATTTCATGGGAATTTGTAATTACCGTGGGTACGGAGCGTTAAATTTTGTTTTTTTTTTTCGTTCGGAAGTGCACTGACCCCCGCAGGAGCCATTAGCATTTCTGCTCTACATATAAAAATGAAGTTTTATTCGCAATTATGTAAATCTGACGTTATGTATATTCATCATTGTACATTGTTTATTTTGACTATTGCTGCGGAAGAAGTCGGGATAACCAATGTTGTTCCAACTATATGTTCATACGCTTAAGATACACTATCTATCACCAACTGACACCGATATCCTTGTTTTTATACCATCTGAATTTCCCAACGAAAATCTCATTACTATTCCATACTCAATTTGGATAAGATTTAATCGAGGACTCCGGTTACAAAGTGTACCTATTTTTCGCACGTCTTAGTCACACCTCCTTCAATAGCTGCAGATGAATGCGCTCCATTTAAGGATTCCATTGTACATACACGAGCGCAGTTGCCCCAGTAAGGATCTGTTCCTGTTATTTTAAACCATATCATCATCAGCAGCAGTAGCGATATTTAGATGAGTATCAACACCACACTGGATAAGGCGTTGTTTGTCACTTGTTTCCATGTCAAGGTGGCCGGCGTTTCACGCTTGTAGTTTTGGAAGTCACTGAATTTTCACACCTGAATTCAACTGGACATTTAGTCATCAGAGTGGCACATTATACTTACGATGCCAGTCAAAGGATTCGCCTGACGTCATGCACCTAATTAGCGTAAATTGAAGCCAAACAAGACCTCCTAATGGCAAACAACTTGAATCTGAAAATCCTTTTCACCCCAGCCCCATCTTCATTGGATTCAAAATGAATTCACGCTTCTCTCTACGAGTCCCCATTCAAACCCCCGTACGTATACCTGCCAATACCCGACACCCAATCAGAAAA
This sequence comes from Torymus sinensis, assembly GCA_030522985.1. Lineage (NCBI taxonomy): Eukaryota > Metazoa > Arthropoda > Insecta > Hymenoptera > Torymidae > Torymus > Torymus sinensis. The sequence goes on along the minus strand of JAPYZP010000738.1, from coordinate 11,059 downwards.
TCTCTGCGTAAAATCCACTCGGCAGGCGAAAAAAGGAGAGAAAGGAGGAAAAAAAACGCAGCGCTCGCATGAAAACCTCATTGACGCGCGACTCCCATTCAGACTAGCAACGAGCTCACAGTCTAGCTCCTGTGCCGCTGCCGCTGCTGTCTAAGTGGCACGCAAAGTAATCAGCTGGATTGCCAGCAGTGTTTACGCGTCCAGGCGCTAGACTCGAGTGCGCTAGCCCTCTCTCAAAAGACGAAGTATAAACGTGAATTGACGTCGTCGTCGGCGCGTGTCCCTTCTTGAGAGAGGAGAGAAGATCCCTTTATCTCTCTTGCTCTCTCTCCTGGCTCTCATCCTTTCTTTCCTCGCGCGCGTCTTCGCGTGTGCTCTTTGTCGTCCGTACTTTATCCTCCTTTTCGAGCCTTTGTAAATTTCTCTCACGTTCCTGCCCCTTCTCTCTACGGGGAACGCAGTATCTCTCTCTCCTCTCACTCTCGCGTACTTTCCCTGCTCGCTTTGCCCGTCTCTCTTTCTTTTCGGGGCTCGCTTTCTTTCGTTCTTTCATTCTTCCTGCGCACTTTGCTCGGTTTTTGGCGTGTGTGCTGCGCGGGTTCTTGCCCCCCGTGTTCTCTGCTCTTTTGCTGCTTTTTTCTTTTTTGTCGGGCACGTGTGTGTCGTGTGATTTTAATATATTCGAAGTAAATACCTGCGATTCCAAGCTCAACTGGTTTCAGGTTCACTTGATGCAGGTCCATTTGTTCTTTCGTCTTGCCTAAATTGCTGTACAATGTAAATTAGCAAAGTCTATTCAATGGGAAACGTGTGAGGGGGCATTGTAAACGGGTTGTAAACTTGCTCGAAACATTGAGACTTGATTCCATGTCTTACTTACGGAAATGTTGCTAAAGAAGTAAAAGAATTTCGCTTTTCTACTGCGCACGAGCGACTGAACATTTTTATATTATCTATAATTAACTTCATAGTACCGGTTAACAAGTTGCCACACCGTCAACGCCTTTCACCTTGGATAAAAAAAGACACCTGATCGACCAAACTCCGACTACACTCGTCTTCCACCTGGCTCCACAATTAAAACTCCCCCGCAGCTCCGTCGCCGTAACACCAGCAGGTGAGAAACCTTAATTACTCGCGGAGCGCAGCACGCGGCGCAAGCAAGGCAAAGGCCGCAAGGTCGCGCAGCTCAAAGATATGCAAAAAATGCGCGTACGTTCCCTCAAAGCGGCAGCGGGGCGCATCCTACGCGAAGCGTTCTCACGAGCTGATGCGCACGCACGAGTCTCGCGTGCGCGCCTCGTGTATGTATATATATGGGAGATAGAGAGAGGTGAGGTGAGGAGAGGAACGCGAAAGGGTCTAAAGGGCTTCCTCTCTCTTTGCGCCGTGTCGTTGACGTCATCGGCGGCGCGTGTGCGAGGGGAGAAATGCATATTTTTATATGTATGCAGCGCGCCGGCGAGCGCCCTTTTCTTCGCGTTTTAATGATTGCGGTTGCGCGCGGTGCACACATGCGGTGCTGCGTGCGGATGTGCGCGCGTCTTTGAGGTTAAGGTCAGGCGTGAAAAATGAGCGGAGAGGTTTTCTCTTTTTCCACACGGGAGATGGCCTTTGTGAGATTTGTGTATTCGTGAAAGTTTATATGCGTAAGCTTGGGGACTTTCTTCTTTGGCTATGAGTAAACGTTGATTAAGCTTCGAGGCTTGTCGAGATGCATAAATTTATGTTGATTCATCTTTCATTGTACATGAAAAGTGTTACAAAGACGTATAGTTGTTAACGTAACAGTGTGTTTCTCGGATTAAAGCTATACGTTTTTCTCATTGAGTTGCCAACTGAATATATATATATGATCAGGAATCGAGTGACCAATTTTACCTATTCCCACCTCATTTCAAAGGGTTCAATAATTTAGTCCGCAAGGTAAGGATAGCACCGGGGCGTGACCGAAGAAATCCGGGAAACGAATTGGTCAATCGATCTCTTTCCACCGGGTTGCTTATATTCCAACAGAACCTACGTGCCACTTGTGAAATGGAAGTGCCATCGCGTTGAGGATGATTGAATAGTCTGGACGTGGATTACGCGTAATGGAATCAGAGATTTCGCAGTATGTTTGCTTTGAAAAATTCGTTGAACTCCATTTATTAAGCTTCTTCTATTTGAAACATTAAAGGAAGTAACGTTGTTGTCATTTGGCTTCTTAAAGGATTTTATTCGACATTCATTTATATTACAGATGTTGAATTTTATATAGGACCTCGTAAGTACACTATGTTTCCCTTTTTTCAGTTTGGTTTTATGTCAGATTTATATGTCTGAGTTTATCCTGGCCTTTATTTATAAGTCTAAAAAGGTTTTCCATGAGTCCATGAAGATGATCCTTTTACTAAAACTGTCATAAATTCAACCCTTTTCTAATTTAAGTTTGACAATATATTACCAAGAACGTTCTTTCGACTTCACGAAAAAAAGTGGTATATTGAAATGATACTGGTTTGGATATATCTTAATCAAACATAGAATTAATTTAGCTTACATAATAATTGTAAAAAAATTAATCGGTAAAACAAAATCTCGTCTGATGAATAAAGTACGCTACATAACCGGTCGCAGCAAAAGACAACCACGTCAGTTACATCTAGATACATCTTCCCTCTAATCCAGGAAATAGACCTTAATCTTTCACCTACTCTAGGTATCACGTTTCTCAACCAAACTATATCCCTGTCCACAATTCAAAGCCTGCGCGCGTACCACCTTCGACCTACAAGCACCCCAACATCCGGCGCAGCAGTTCCACCGCGGCTAACGGAAGCATCATCATCCACCGACCAACCTCCTCTATAATACACCACAACGCGCAAACCGCCTAGTATAAGTATAATATGCACCGACAAAAGATCCTCGGCTGTCTCGCGCTCGCGCGCGTGCAGCGAAAGTGACCTTAATTTTCTCGCTCTCGCGGGGGACGTAACCGCGCGCATTGTGTCTGTGTGCCTGCGGCCTGTGCAGTGTATATACCCCGGGAATTTGCGCGACGACGGCTATACACTCGCCGCGCGGTGAAACCAGAAAAAGTGCCAGCCAAGGTCGAAACGGTTGTTACCTCCGAGCGAGCGAGCGAGCGAGCGCTGAAAACTCGTGCACCGCATTTCGGATTCACGTCCGTCATCGCTCTGTGTATACATACGTGTGGGTAAGACGAGTCGTCGTAACGACGACGGGCAAGTCATAGTCTTGCTAGAGCTTCGCGCCTGTTTTTGCCTTCCGCGTGCAGTGGTCGGGGGTAATGTTGTGACGGGATTTGAGCCGACGCGCGCTAATTTGATTGACGCGCGAGCGCGAGCTTGTTGCCGTGAGAGCATGGAAGGCGCATGCAAAAGAGTGTTTGGTTGAGGTAAGGTCGTTTGGTCTCATTGGGAAGAGTGGCTTGTCTTCTTAAGAAAGCAGGAAATATGCTCTACGATATAAAAGTATACTTTTATTAAATCTTTATTTCAGCCAAATTTGGCCCAGAGATGGTCTTGGTTTACAAAAAATTCTTAACTTCGCTCATCCGTCCATACATTTCATTCTTTCCGCTTCTATTTATAATCTTATTCGCTTATCCTCCTCACATTTTATTCTTATTATTTTTCTTTACATTACTATTATTATTTATTATTTCATTGCCTACTATATAACGATCTAAAAGTACTTGCAATTAAAATAATTTATAACAAAAGAAACAAATAAAAGTAAGGTACTTACTTTCAAATTCGCTTAAACTTCGTAGCAAAATTGATTAATGCGTTCGTTCTTTATTCCTAATATTAATAAGTAAATAAATGCTGATGTTGTCCAACAATACCGAGTACTTTAGAAAATTACGCTCAGCAAGTAGGGGTGCATAATAACTGAAGCCCCTACCATTTTTTTTTTTGCGAAGAACAGCCCTTAAACACTGCTCAGCGGCAGTGCTTTAAGGTAAAACTCATTATAACTTTTCAGAGTGTGATGTTGTTGTAGAAGCTCCGGTTGAGCAAGAGCTTTAAACACCGACACTTGCAGAATGGGACGATTTTTTGTATAATACGGAGGTGTACGGAAAAAACTTTACAGTTCCATCACTAAATTTTTCACACAATCACAATTTGTATAGGTAGGTAATACAATAGAATACAAAAGTATAATATTTTAAATGAAGTATAAAATGTATTCAATTTTGACCACAACTCTATAGGAACGTAACTCTAGATTATAAACTTTAAACGCAAGGAACCCCAAGCTGCTACTGCCATAAACATCATCGAGGCACACAAAGTGCCTTATACCGCGGAAACTTTTTAATTAGCAAATTCCGCGGCAAGAGACAGCGACCGCGAATCCCCGATAAATAACGCATCGACACTCTTTCTCTTATCAGCATTCTCATCTCATCTCTCTCTTTCTCTGCGCGCGAATCCTACATACCCCGATATCTCCGCACACGCGTATTTACACACACACACGTGCACAGCTTTATCGGACCGGCGCGTATATATCTCGCACGGCTCCTTATTTTCCCGCGGCGCCTGCGCTTTTTATGTTTATTAATACGCGCCTTTGTGCGTACAAGGAATTCGGGCGCACTACGCTCGCGATAATTAAACGGTTTTGATTTAATTAGAGGGATAGGAGAGAGAGAGAGAGAGAGAAAGGGTTAGTTGGGCTTCTTCCGGGGAGGATAAGGTGTTGGCGGGTATATGAATATGCATGAGGTTCGGTTTCTTCGGATTTGTTCTATTCGTGTACAGTAGACGCGCGCGGGTAGCTGCGGAAGTTATCTGCGAGCAAGGGTAAAGGGAGAGAAGGAAAGATAAATGAGAGTTTACGATGTTTGCGCGCGGCTGAGTGAAAATTAGTCTGCCAGTCTAATTGGGTTTGGAAAAATGGCGGTTGTTGTTGGGTTACGATTAGGATTGAGAATATTAGTAAGTTATTAAAAAGTGTTTTTAGACAAATATTTATATTCAATCAGTTCGTGTTGTTGTGGTTTGTCGTCACGTTTCCGTGTTCATAGACTTTAAATATAAACGATGCGTGTATTTACAATAGTTTGCAACTGTGTCACCTTTATTTTTAAGTGAGTCACGATATGTCCATTTCAAGATGTTACAAAAGAAGCGTACGTGACGTGAGAAACTTTAAAAATAATACACTGCATAATCATTAGGTAAATACAAAATATTAATTAATTATTGGAGGATTACTAATTGAAGTAGTTAATAATAGTACGTGTTTAAAGATTTAATCGCGGCGAGGAAAACAGTAGCACCGAAGCGACGTGCTCGCAGAGTCATCACACTTTAATTACTCAATTCTGATTGTACGCTGACTGATCAGTGACTGATAAAAAAAGATAAATTGAATTTAATTGAGACATAATGTTGTATGTACTCCATGGCAAAGTATATCAATTCGAGATTACAAAGATGTTTACGTTTATCGATAATGCTGATTGAGGCTGCCTTGTATCAATTCGTCTTGTAAAGGATATAATATATGTTCGAAAGAGGCTCACGAGCCAACTGACCTTTGTCTGATGTTTTAATCGATTCGAAATATAAAGGATTACAAGTACTAAAAGTTGTGCTACTTTGTAAAACTTTTAAAATAAATAGCTTAATATTCTAACAATACTGAACCAATAGATTCGGTCAGCGAATTTTTTATACCAAATGTCATTTCCTCCACGAGTCTTTAGAAAAAAAACAATAATTTCCGTAGTACAATCATCCCGAAACCTTCATCTTTCTACGTTCTCCCCAAACTTTCCGGCGACTTCAACAAAATCAGCCGGAAAAATCTACGTCCAATCATGAGAAACACATCGGCCCCGTCAACAACACCATCATCTCCCATCCCCGACAACCCGCAACAATCCACCGACACTTTCCTCTTCGCTAAACCTCAAAACTCTCCTATCGCTCCAACCATCACCCCCACACACAAGTAGAACCTAAAACTCTCGACGTACAACACGCGCGCGCGCATCTCCTCCTTGTCCAAGCATCGACCTTTCCCTCCTCCTCTTCCCCAGGACTCTACTACTTGCTCGCGAGTACGGTCTTATCGCGCGCGGCGAATCAGACGGAGGTATGACTATACGACGACGACGGCGACTCTGCCGCGAGAGGGTCGCAGCCGCGTCTGCGTGGAGAGAGAGAGAGGAGGAAATCAATGCCACCGTCTGCGGGTAAGGAGTCGAGGAGGCGCGCGCGCGCACGCACACGTGTGTTGGTACGGAGTGGTTTTGGGGTTTTTGGGAGGAAAATGGGAGCGATGTAAAGGGGGAAAAGATTAAAGGTTTCTGATTATTGATGATGTTTACGTTTTCTTTTTGGGTTGTTGTAGGTAAACTCTAAGCAAGCTTTTTCAAAGATGTTTGTGTTATTAGAATGGTAACACTGAATATTATCTAGGAATTGTTTTCTGCAAAAAGGACAAATATTAAATATATGATAAAAAAAAGACCTTTGGGGTGCATTTTGGTTGCATTTTATAATGGAGGAAGTTACAATAAAGTTCTTTATTCCTATATATCATTCAGTAGTAACAGACAATATTTATTTGCTGCGCAAGCAATTAAACGCATTACACACTGTTTCCTTAAATAACCTTTGGTCTATTTATAAAATACATTTTAAGGTAGTGATTAGCAAATCCAATGAAAATCCTTATGCGCGTGCGTTATTTATTACAGCCCAAGAGATTTATTGAACCTCAAAATGGTATCTCTTTTCAAGCCTTAACGACATCCCATTTTAATTCAAATTTCATTGCTTTTTACGTAACGCACTCCTATTATAAACGATAATTAACCTATTTTCGCATACACCTTTAAAAGTATGAAATTCAAATCACGCGCGTAAAAGGAAGCCCCCCTCCTTATTAATATTAATCGAAGCACTCGCGATTGTAAAGACAGGTACGATAAAATACAATACTGTAATCCAATCTCTCTCTCTCTCTATACGAACTTCATGTTTTTTTAACACGTCCCCCCTATAATGGCTCTTCGTAAAAACTCAATTTGCATGAAAAAGGCTAATGCATCGCGTCGCGTAAAAGGTGTGTGCGTTTGCGCCGCACAATATAAACAGTCTGGGCTTCTTCGTCCCTCTCTTTTTTTTCACTTGATTGAACCGAGTCAGAATGAATAGAGTCATGCGATATTCGAAGAAAACTCCTTGGGATTCTAATAATATCCTATTCTCTTTTTAATCAAACATTTTCCTCGAATCGCTACCGCTATACATTAATATTCACTCAATTTTTAATTAACGTGCGCGCAGTTGGTGAGTTAAAATTTTCAATTTCGCTACACGCCAGTGACAAACGTACGATTCCCGTCCAAAACACACACAGTGCACGAGGGGGTTTAATGAGAGATGTAACGATAAACCGTGATGGCACGTCCATTACGCTCAAATCCGCAAACGGTGCGCGCACCGTTTATTCGTTAAAATTAGCGTAAAACGAACCGCCACGTTTGCATATTTTCGTATACGAAAGTGTGTTTACACCGAAAAGTATATAATACGCGTGTTTACGGAGTTTAAAAACCACTTACCGAAACAAAGACTTATGAAGCGCACACACATGCGCTGTCTCTCCCCCTGACAATAGAGAAGCCACAACTCGTGCGCGCGCGCGTAAACAAACAATGCCAAAGCAGCGGCGAATTTGTTCCCGTTAAAGGTCTCTCGTCGCGGCGTGGTTGACGTCATTGTCTTTTTAATAATAAAAATGAGTGTGTGCGCGTGGGGTGAAATGTAGCATGATGATGAATTTAGGGTGGTGAATTGTTATGACGCGGATAATAAGTTAGGAGGTCCTGAGTGTATATTTCAAAACAATTGGGAACTGCGAACTTTTCGATGTTTTGAAATGGCTCGGTTCTCCTGGGTGTTTAAAATTCCGAGATTGTAGTTCGTGCCTTTTAATGAAAATGGTGATGAAATTAGTAATTCGTTTGCGTCAGAGTTAAAGAACTAATTGTTATGAGTTCTGTGATATCAAATTTATTATAATACACATGTCTAAAAAAAGAACAATTCTTCCATAAAAATCTGCCGAAATAACCCATCTAATTACCATTACAACTAAACATGTCACAACCACTGCACCCTCAAAATTAAATTCCCTACACCTCGAACATCCTCCTTAGACAACAACGGCGCGTTTGACACTACTCCCCCACACACCGCAGCCTCCAATTTCGCTCTCTCTGTCGGGCTACACTTATATATTATTTTTTTTTGTCATAAAGTTTCCCAGCTGCATGCCGCGAATGCCGGCGCCTCGTCTCCCTGCGCAGTAAAAATATTATTCCCTCTCTCTCCCCGGAATCGATGATGCGCGCGCGACTCGCTCGAGATAGGAGGAGAGAGAAGTTTTCAAGGGTGCGACAAGGTTGCTGCGACGACGACACAGGCGTATCGATCGCGTCCTGGCGCCCGATTGGAAATATTAATTATTCGGGGGGAGGACACATCGCTTGCTTTATTTTTTCGAGGTGATTATAATGTAGATGCGGGAGGAGAAGAAATATGGGGGTTGACGCGATGAGGAGCGGGAAAGATGAAACGGGGAGGTAATGAAGTTTGAGGGAGCGATGTGTATATAGATGTAGTGGTATTGGAATTGTTTTGTTTGATTTTTCTGCTTGATTGGTCGGGGTGGAAGAGGTCAATATGGTTTAGCGTGTAATGAGAAATATAATGGTAGATTGAAAGTTATAATTCTGTAAAAATTAAGTGATTTGAATCTCTTGATGTTTTGTTGCAAGTAAAAATGAGTAATCTTATTTAGAGTTAAATTTGTACACAAACACGAGAATATTTTATAAACAGGTTTTTATATCCAATTTCAAACCTTTTATTGTTTTTCGTATATTTCAAAATTCATTTATTATTTTTCCCATATTTTTAATACTACTCGCTGTAATTCCCTACATGTAAGAACACTCTTATTCATTATATGAAAATTTCGATTATTAACCAACTAAAATCTCAGTTGTAACCTTTTTCCTCGTTCCTTCCCGAATATCGTCATCAAAACCCAACCACCACCGCAAAAATCAACCGAAACCTCCGAACTTCCACACGCCGAGTCGATAAAACAGAGCCCATCCTCTCCCTCTGCATCTCTCGCACACTCTCTCCTGGTCTCGCGCGTGCGTGCGTGCATGCGTTCGCTGCCGGGGCCGCGTCGAGAAAAGGAGGAGAGACATTCTTGTCCTTGAATCGGCCAATGCGCACCTTATTTAAAGAGTACGGGTGTCGTATTACCCCGCGAAAAGGTAAAAATAAAGAGGCACGCAGCAGCAGCAGCAGCCGGTCTAATCGCGCTACGAAAGTGCGCATCACGCGATGAAGCAGCAGCAGCAGCCGCAGCCGCATGGTTTCTTATATATACGCGCGGAAAATTAATTTTCGCTCGTATACCTATGGAAATTCCGCGAGGTGTTGTTGTTGTTGTTGTGGTCTTTTTAACGTTGGCGAATATATGGGTGAATCATATTTTGGTAGCGCTCTTATTCGAGTTGGATTTTTGTCGTGCAAAAACCCTCGAGACGCGCGTATGTATTTTTTAAGAGCCCGACGTTTATGCCCCCCAAGACATCTTTATGATTTTCGCGTTTATGTGGGTTACGCGCCTGCCGGGGCGGGCGATTTAATTCGCGAATAAACAAAATTGACGCTCAAGGCTGCACTATTCTTATACTCTTTTACAAGGAATATAGCTTTAAATTTACACACACAACCCTTCGCTCGCGTATTTAAGTATACACTTATATTACACCGCGCTCGGATAAAAAAAGGTGCTGTGCGAGAGAGCAATTATGCAAATAATGAGACTGCGGAGCGCGGAGAAAAGTATTTTTTCCCACATTATTATTATTATTATTCGTCGGGGAAATTTTCGCGCGTTATATAGGACCGCGTTTTGCCATTATACATGCGCGCGCGGGGTTGCACTAAATTTCGCTCGCGCGCGCCCGTAAATGAACTGAAAAAATCGGAGTGTAAGTTTTTTTCGGTATGGAATTAATGGGTGTTTGCCGATATTTTACGTTGTAATATTGGCAGAAACGTCGTGTAGGTTTTCATATTATCGTCGCGCATGCGGGGGAGAATAAGAAGTTTTCTCGTAAATGAAATTCTGTGGAAGGTCGGGCCAGTGTGTGTGTATAGGTATCTGGAATTATCGAATTCACGCGGGTGCTTTAACCGCGGCGGCGGGACTTTTATGGCGCGCCGAGACTTCTCATGTAGGATGATGATAAAAATAATCTCCGAAACATTGTACGCGTCGCGCGCTGCTGACCTCTTATGCTGCTCCGGCACTACTGAGTGAAAGTGCCAAAAACAGCTGTTTAAATTTATACAAATTCAGCCCCTTTTTTCTCTCCGTCTCTCTCGCCGGTGCTGCTGCTGCTTTTGAGAAAGTCAAACCGGAAAATTGAAATGGAGCCAAAGCTCTAAATTGCACCGAGTTGTAAAAATAATGCGGCGGCGGCTTTAGCTATAAGTGTATACCTATACACTGCAGCCAGGAATTCGTATATGAAATTTCACTTATAAAATCTTTCGTTAAATAAATACAATCTTAAACAATATTTGTATCTATCTATTTATTTATCTTAGCAGCGATATTCTTACGGTAATTTAAAAACCTTTTTCTGCCCTTTTCTATCCGACCTCACGCATTCTACACACATTCGACCGTATCCTCGAGCCTATATCTCTTTCCTCCCCAAAACCTCTCTCTCTCTCCTTACAAACAAAAGCCATAAACCACCCCGTCCCTCCCCAATTAATCACCACCTCACCTCGTATTAAAACCCCTCCCTCGTCTTACATATATATATGTATACAGGTAAAGGTGTGTATAGGTACTCACGGCAAAAGGAATCCGACGAAAGCTCGCTATGCTCTCTCTTCTCTTCTCTTCTCTTCTCCTCACTCGTCCGTCCACAAAAATCCTCTCCTCTGCGCCGGGGGGGCCGCCTCTGCCTCTCTTTCTG
>JAPYZP010000737.1:0-36745 GCA_030522985.1 Torymus sinensis | reverse complement strand
AAAGTTTACGCGGCTACGAGCGCGCGCTTATAAGACATTGTCGAATATCTGCTATAACTTTCTTAATATTTTGAATTTCGGTTTGAAACTGTTACAGTCGATTCTTCGTACGTTCTTCTTTCAAAATCAATCATAAAAAAAAATCGAAATTTCCAAACCAAACCTCCAGACTACACCCTTAAATAAAGCTAAAAATGTCCGGAACTTGCGTTTTTATATCGTTAGAGTATAATATTGCAAGTTTTTTCATATTTCTACATCCAAAAACATATGCCAAAGTTTGAGCTGAATCCGTGATCCAGAGGCCTGACCCTCTCCTACTAAGTTGACTAGAAAGTTGCACTCTCATTGACAATCAAACTAAAACTAAAAATTAACAATAAAAATTGGATTTTCTAAAATATGAATCAGTGGAATTTGACTGAACATCAGTTATGCGTATTTTAAAAAATTCATGAGTAATCGAAATTCATTGATTCATTTTAAGAAAACGTTTTCATATTTTTTCCAGGGAGTCTATTGATTTTATCAATAAAGATTGATATGTAGATATCATGTAAAAGATATGGGTATTATATAAAAGATATGGGTATTTGTTATAAATGCGATGATGAAATTATTCTGCCCGAGCGATTTTGCAAGGATTTAGAATGGAATATAATATTTTTTAAAGAAATGTTAGTTCTTTTTAATTTTATTTTACATTATGTATGTTATAGTGGTGCTATTCAATACTTTTCCTTGAGTGTTTCTATTTGCCTCCGCATCCTTCACACATAATTTATACACTAAGAAAAAGTATTTAAAAAAAACTATAAGAATGTTAAATTAGAACATTACCATGTAATATAGTAAAATCGGTTATAACTTTTATGGAAATTATCCATTAATTTTCGGGGTAGTATGGTATAGTCATTTATATAACACATCTAACATTAAAAAATTATTCAAGTTTGGTACTTTTCTCGAGATAAGTGGTGTTGTCCTCGACGAGGCGCATGCGCCTAACGCAGATAGTAGTAGCAGTATATGTGCGATTTTAGCGCTAGGTGGTCGCTAGCTGCTTAGGTTATTTTGTCCCGCAAGTGACGAAATTTCATCTCAGTTAATACATAAAAATATTTTAGGCAGATTCAAATAACTACGTGTATAAAATTTGGAATAACGTTCAAATTAAGCGAAATAAATTTATAAGCCTGTAGATAGATAACTTACAACCGGTACAACAACATATCCGAACACATGAATCTTATCATACTGCTCTTTAATTTTTTCTATATTTACAGTTATTTATCTACATAGCTAAACTTACAATTTAAGCGAACTTTTATTCGTGGTTAATAATAGTATATTGTGTACCTAGGGCGTAAAGAGAGCCTTTTGAGACCGAGTGTGGAGTTTGCAGTACGAGTCGAAGGTAAGCTAGCACAAGCTGAAGACGAGCGCATTTTGAGAACCGAAGACGAGTACTGCAAACACAAGGTTAAAAGGCTCACTAGCCCTAGCATATTTTTTGTGACACTTGTGATTAATTTTTGGGGTTTTTGAGCCTACAAAGCGAGCTTAATTGATTTTTTTATATAAAGTTATATTGAAAAATTGAATAAATGATATTATTAAATTATATGCAAGACATTCTTTTTAAATTTGTATGTTTTATAAATTAATTATTCATTTAAAATTATTATATGTAATTCTTAATTCGTTTCTTTTCTTTCTTAAAATTATTTGGATTCATCTTTGAATTAAAAAAGCCATGAAAACATGCATGTCCAAATTAGTAGGGAATCAAGTTTAATTTTTACAATTTAACGCAGATTTAGAGCAGCGGGCGCAAAAGTATCTACCTAAAGAGGGCTTTTGAGCCTACCGGGCAAACAAGTATTTTTTTTCATCGGTCAAAAAAATAATTTTTTCTTTATATTCCAATAATTGAAAAATAAATATTTAGTACTAGAATTTTCAATTATATTAAAATTAAAAAAATTAGATAAACAACTATAATATCGAAAATTTTAGAGAGCAATATGGTAAAATTCATGTGTTCGGATATTTTGTACAGTTAAATTTCCCGTATGTGATAATTTTTACTCGATTTTCGTTATAATCTTTCCAACCTTCTTGAATCGTAAATTTATTTAAAATGTTTATAAGGATAAATTGGATTTTTAAAAGCAGCAGTATAGCATAACGTAAGGCTCTTGGTTCTTTATAGTCTTATTCTGCCCATGTTGTGTTCGGCCTCCTTTAAATCGTGCTAAACGACATTTGGAAATATCGCACCGAAGGACTGACGTTTTATTGGAAGCTACGCGGAAAGACAGGATAGAATAAGAGGGTGGGAGAGAGAGAAAGAGAGAGAGAGAGAGAGAGAGAGAGAGAGAGAGAGAGAGAGATCGATAGCGGTATTAGCCTCGTTTTTTAGAATTGCTGCGAGCTCCTTTCCACGATGGTTATTCCAATAGGTCAGAAGTGTGCATGTGTCTTTTCACCCTTCGTGGCGGCTAGGACACCAACACCCCTCGCTCCCGCGGGATGGCCGCTCTAAGAAATCGATACCCGAAGATTATATTTTCGATATGCATCTCTTTTATTGTGACATTTCCTTTTCCCATTCTATCCTTGTTAGTTTTTTTCACGTTTCGGGCAAACACTAATATTATAATTGGACTTTTCCACCAATTCGTTCCCGATTCTGTCCGCGTTCAAAATTATTTCAGGAAACTAATTTGTTTTTAGAGGAAAATTAAGGCTGTGTATTTGAAATGGGAGTCGCTGTTTCCCCATCACAAATGTATTTTTATTATATCAGTGAAAAAATTATTAGATTATCCGTATCGTCCACATATTATCTATTAAATTTGAATTCTTGATCTTGTTTTTTATTTAATCGGTTTATTACCAGTATTGATGAAACTTTATAGAATTAATTTATTTATCATTATCAAATTTTTTGTAAAGTGCAATAAATAAAACTCTTCATACTCAAAAATATTTATAAAAAGCTGAAAAATGCAAAAAATAACTCATGCTTTAAAAAGATTATCAGAAAATAGTACAATAAATATTTACAGTTGAGTGTGGAAGTTATACTTTGAGATTAACATCATTTTTCAATAAGTTCTAATTGAATATAGCTATATATAAATAAATTGAATATAGTCTATCTTTATAGGTTTTCTTTTCATTATTGTAGTGCACTTCGTTAAAGTTGAGAATATTTTCATGAATAAAACCATGTATTTTTAAGTAAGATCAATCATAAATTTCTAAATATCGGAATAAACTTTAAGCTTTTATTTTATAATAATGTAGCTATTTATTGCTGCGCGCTAGTTACTGAACCCTGTTTTAAAATATGGCGAATAATAATTAGTAAAGGCACCGTAACTCTCAAATCAGTCCTGTTAAATTAAAAAACGGAATTTTACGATAATATTCACATTATTCACTTATTATTCATTAACAAATTCATTATTGAACAAATTCATTTTCAAAAATTTGCATTTAAATTGTTTCATTTCAAATATAATTTCACTTGAAAATCGTAATTAAGAATAATTTAATATTGTTGATTGGCTGTGTTTTTAATATTTACATAAAAGTCTTACAGAAACATTATGAGTATTATTCCGTTATAAACCAAAATACAAAAATTATTTGATAAATAAAAGATGTCAAAATAGTGATTTTTGGTATCCTATTGAAAAAAAAAAACACCATTGTGCGAGATGCCTTTCCTTCAACTGAATGCATCAAGAAAAATCAAATGTTTTGTTAAGTAAGGGTGAGCTGTTTTCGATGATAAAAGTTAGATAATTATAAAAATATTAGCTGCTTTTTAGATGAAACATTCGTTGTCATACTATAGAGAGTTATAAGTACATCAGAAATGCACTTGTAACTTAAAAGCTAATAAGTTTTTATCTGAAGACGAAAACTGGCGGCCAGTGTGCATAGTTCATCCAGTCATCAGTCTATAATTGACTATAAAAAATAGATGATAGAAACCAGCTCGGAAAACAGCTCGGAAACCAGCTTTGTTATGCTTTGTGTGTCAGATAAGATTGTATCAAGGAATAAAGCACTAGTGTTGCTCTCCGATGTCAATAGAGTGCCAAGACTAACATTGGTCGCAATACGTCACCTGTCACCCTTGAGAAACTTGTTAGGAGAGGTGCCGTAGTGTAGTCTACATCTGGAAAGGGTCAAAGTAAACATGGAAGGTCACATTTCAGCCAGCCAGTACATGACTTCAAAATTTAAGTTTATTTTATAATTGTGTCGTCTTCTTCTTTAAGTTAAAAAGAATTTTACCTTTCTTGACGGAAACGAAGGAGAATGCGAACTGCGAGGCTCTTCAGTAACAAGTCTGTCGCTCTAATGAAGTACACGAAATAATAATACAACTTTTGACTATAACTAATAAGCTATCTTGTCGATGAGGTTCTACAATAAAAGAATGCTCATGTGAAAATCCTACACACATCATGCAATTAATATTTTGCAATTTTTAAATTCGATAAGTTTTATGATTGTACTTTTGTTCTATACGTATTATATTGAATAACAAAATTGGTGGTTTCCACGCAGCCTCATGCGCCCAGCGCATATTCTCCACATCTTTATTTATCCATTCCTATTATTTACTTCATACCTGCACATCTCCTGTCGGACCTCTCTCTTTTACCTATAATTCGCCCAGGGTGATGCCTGTGGGGCGGGGAAAACCTATAGGCAAACACGTGGGATAAATCCTAATTAGGAAAACTCACTCCGGGATGGTCGGTGTATTGGAATAATTCAGTTTGGACATGTCGAGGTCACATTCCGTAGGCTTAGACACCGAAACTGTATTTATCCACACCTCCCTCTTAATTTGTCAGAAGGCAATCATTCAATTTCAACACCTCACCGATCACACGAGGTCGTCGCAAGAAAAAAAAATCCCGGTCACCCATCCAAGTAGTGCCCGCGCCCAATGCTACTTAACTTTGGTGATCGCGGCTGAGGTAATCATTTGGTAATATTTTGTATGAATATTGAAGCTCTGGCGAAGTTTGATCTACTCATTGTAAATTCCGCGCAGAAAACTTAATTTACAATGGGAAGTTTCGCAATGCAGAGCTGGCCAGAATAACAGTTTGATTAAAGAATTAACGCACAATATATTGCAGAGCTGGAGGACAACGGGAACGCGAGATCAATCGTAAAATTTATTCAAACTCGAGCATTTTCCGTGGCTATCGCAATGCGCGGGCGGTCGCACGCGATAGCTCGGGGCCCTGGCGGTTATCCCGCGGTAACGTCCGAGCTTGAGCGTTTTCGGCTCGCGTATTTTGCTAGCCGATAAACAAACATCGAGCCGGAACGCGCGCAAGGGGTGTAGCAGGGGCCGGCGTCGCGCTTATCGCCGTCCTTTGGGGATTGCCAAATTCTCGCTCAGCACACGTGGGGTGCTGTTATATTTTGAGCGGATTGTTTGCTTTGCCCAGTGCTTCTGTACGAGCGCTTACGTATAGCCTCATTTGATAAAACTCATAAAAATAGACATTGCCTGTAAATGTATACTTATTTAGGTGAGTTAAATATATTTGCTTTCCTCGAAAAAACGCTTTCAGAAATGTAAATCAAAATTTTCTTGAATACATGCCAGAAATGTTTTTACCTCTACAATTGAAATACACAATTTTTAGACTGACAAAAATTACTGTATAATATAGTCAAAACAGTAGGTCATATCAGAATAGCTATGTTTATTATACACGAAGGATTTCATTTAATTTACCACATCTTAAAGACTAATTTAAAAAAAGGTAAAAGTTAACTGCAACTGATTTTACTACACTTGGTTGTAACAATTCCCAAATTAACAGTCTGTAGCTGGATTCCCTTCACAGTATGATATCTTATAATTTGTCTACCTCTCTTTTCTTAGTTGTAGAAAATGACTGTGTGTGTGCGTGCGAGCGCGTGCGTGCGTGTGTGTGTGTGTGTGTACATTCATATTCCAGAACTTACTTATGAGATTGTGAGCGGGCCCAG
The DNA here is from genome assembly GCA_030522985.1 of Torymus sinensis. Lineage (NCBI taxonomy): Eukaryota > Metazoa > Arthropoda > Insecta > Hymenoptera > Torymidae > Torymus > Torymus sinensis. Next base: position 30,700 of record JAPYZP010000737.1, on the reverse strand, counting down.
CTTATTTTCTCAGTTTTTTTAATTCGTGAAAAATATCTCTTGGCTTAAATTAAGGATGTAGAAGGAAATGGTCCTGCTGCCCAATGAATAAAAAACAATTTTTCATACATCGACGTTTTGACTCGTGTATTCGACTCCTTTTCAAGATAAAAGGTGGTTAGCTTGCAACGATATGTACACGATGGATAGAAATCATCGCCAGTCAATGGTTTGAAACGTCAATGTATTTGAAAAATGGTTTTTTATTCATTGGACAGCAGATCTATTTCCTTCCACGTCCTTAATTCATATTCAACTGCCATTCGCTTCGATATCTTTTCTTTTAAATTTGATTTTTTTTTGTTCCACAGTAATTTCTGGTTGTTCAAATAAATTTTTCGGTTTTTATTTAAAGACTAATGTTGTTTATAAATTATTAGCTCAGTATTTTTTAAGAATGCTCAAGCGACATTTTCCTTTAAAAACTAAAAAAAAAACTTCGAAGAAAATGGGCTGAGGATTACAAGAGAAAGACAAACATCAAAGACTCGGTTCATTCTATTTTTTCCCGGTGCGTCTACCTATATACCAGTGTGATTTGTAAGTTTGCCTTGCCTACTCCCTCTTTGGCGCTGTAGAATACACAAACATCAAGGCCCCTTTTTCTTCCTGAGCCATCGTTACCTTTGCCTATGTGTAGCAAATATCTTGCTCCGTCTCTTTCTCTCTTCCCTTGCACACCTTTGCATCATCCAGCAGTAGCAACGGCAGCTAACAGCTCCCTGCATTCTCATTTCGCGGAGACTACGATGACTACATTCTAAAGATGCGACTATTTTAATCCCTTGGTTAATTTTTTTCTGACTCTGTATGCTCTACTTTCCAAACCAGAAGATACATCGCTCTCTTTAGTGTATCTTTTGGCACTCCTATCTCGGCAGTCGCTTCACTCTGGCGAAAGGAAAAGCTGTCCTAAATCTACATTACAAAGACAACGGAACGTGCATTTTTTTGTGTTTTCACTATTCGGTGTACTTTAAAGCTCTTTTAGTTTTCAACTTTTCCCGTGAACTAGCTAAGCACATTTTCTGACTCTTTCGAGGAATATCAATTCTCAGATCAACGCTCGGCGAAATTTCGATCTTTTTATTTCTTTCGAATGGTATTGCAAGTTGCAACCATAGCTTCTATTAACGTTAATAGAGTAGTAAACAAACAGGATAGAAAAAAAGCTCGTGGATAAAAAAGCAAGTAAAGCAAACAGATAACAAAAACTTTTCATACTGTCAGAGAGCTTTCTGGTACTTATAAAAGAAAATTTAACTTACTTTATTTTTAAAATTCTATTGTGTTTATTAAAATAGTTTTAATTCAAGTTATCAAATTTTTAATTTTTATTCTTGTAATCTAATCTTGTTTTAATATCTGTTTATGAATGCTTCCCCTTTTTAAAAATTTTTTCGATGCGTAACGAGAATTGAAAATTGAATCAGCGTTTTCAATTGTCGACTGTTGATACAAATTTTGTATTTAACAGAAAAAATGACTTAACTTTCTAAAATAAAATATTCGCTTCTCAAAATATGCGAATGTTAAAAGGGAATTTACAAAAGTTAATGAGAGATACTAGGAGGGCACGACTTTCGCGAAGTTTCAGCTTTTGGATAGAAAGTTACGCAAAAAAGATTTGTCACCTTAAAGCTTTTTTTTATCAATCGGTCATAAAATTCTTAAAATTAAATTAGCTAAGACTAAACGTTTTATTAAAAACAATTCTGATTTATTTTTACAACTTCCGATAAAGGCAATGTGACTGTTTGTTTACGAAAGACTGAATATAAAGAAAAAATGCACAATTTATTATCTGACACTACAACAGAATAATACACTATTTAAGAAAATATAAAAAAGAACCCATTACAAGTTTTACAAGCCAAAACTTCTGCGATTCTTCAATATCCTAACAATAACAATTATTTGCGAACTAAATTTCACAACAACTCACTCTCATGTTCATACCACTACAGTTAGTATTAAATAGTTTGGACAGAAGATTTGACTGTATACATAACCGATGCAATATTCCTTTCAATGAAATTATCACATGTACAAAATTTTTATTTTCTAACACGTTTTTCTCCTTTGAACAAAAATTCTATAGACAAATCGACGGTACACCAATGGGTTCTCCCATTTCCCCACTACTTGCAGACATGGTGATAGGTAATTTAGAGACTAACTATTTAAAAATTTTAAAAGAAAACCATGATGTTCAATCGTTAGTCTATTTCCGTTATAGAGACGATACTATTATGTGTATCATCAAGAAACATATAGATATAGTGATAAACACTTTTAATTATTGTTATAACGTAAGTCAATATTTCACTGTTCGTAGAATTGAAAGTGATTTTACGGATGAAAGAAATTTCGATATAATACTTCTAAGTAGTATAGGTTCGAAATGATACAGCTATTCAAAAGTGAATTTAAATACTATTTGTATAGCACAAATTATTTATACTTATATTCTTTTTTTTACGTTTTTATTAATTTAGTTAATAATACAGATTCATTTATTCCGAAGTTTTATATTTATATTTGTCTAGGAATGATGTTATTCATAAGTATTTGAGCAACATACTCTATAAATTTAAATCTTTGAAATCAGCTTATTTTCAGTTTTTATTTACATGTACGTATAGTCGGAGCGTAAAGGAGCTTTTCGCAGCTAATTGAAGGCCATAACGTTACCACAATTTTATAAATGATGTATTTTGGCCTCCTTAATTAAAATTTTGAAGCTGGAATAACTGTAGGTTGTAGGATGGCCGGGTAATTATTGTTATAACAATTTTTGAAGTGGAGGAACCAACGTTCAACGAACCAAATGTAGTTTAGCGTTTTATTGCCGACGTTTTGATAGTTCTTGTAGCTCAATCTTTTTAAGGCTAGAAAGTTGATATTTACAATAAATACAGGTGCCGATAGGACTGAACAAAATCTATACAATCACTACGAACGTAAAAGGCCATATTAAGAATAAAGAATTTTTATAAACAACTTAAGGAATATACATTTCATCAATTTAAAATATATTTCCATATTCTTTCAATAATTAAAATTTAATAAGTATGTTATTGTTACGTCATACTATTGTTATTTATACTATTTTTATATTTTAACTATTTGGAAATCGATTTCTTTTACCAGGGAACTCTAGAAAATAAATTATGAGCGAACTTCGCTAAGAAATATATATGAAAAATTTCACTATAGTTGTTAGCGTCAAATAAATTTGCTTAGAAATGAGTGAATATAGAGAAATTGAGTACTTCTGAAATTAGAGAAGTTTTTACTGAGACTGATTCAAAATAAGAGAGTTATTATTTACTATTTATGTTTCATCAATTACGAATAGAACCTCGGCCGATATCGCCTGATATTTCGAAATTTGTTTGAAGCTTTTAATTTAGCCAGAATTTTGTAAGAAAACTCTGTCTTTAACAAATAACCATAAAATGTTTTAACAAGGGGGCAACCGACACCAGTAACAGGCCATCGATATAATTTTTCTTGTCTAGTACTCCCTATAGTTCGCTGACGGAGGAGAGCGTAAAACGCGAAGCAGTCGGGAGGAAGTCGGATATAGCTTCGTTGAGGGTTAAGGCGTTGCTCGGTTGCGTGCGGCACCGACCTCTCTAATTAAAAGTGACATTTTTAGCTCGTCTCATCTTTCTATTCGTGCCCCAGCATCTCGTTATGCTCGGGCGAACGCTCCCACGCGCATGAGTGCATGTAAATTATACCCACGCGCCGTCGCCACTCGTTGCTCACCTCTCATCCTCGCTTCCTCCTTGTACATAGCGCGCTAATTCCTTCTTCCAGCTACAATTCGTCTTAGCGACTTGGAAGTGGCAACTTGTCGGCTCGAGCAAAATATTCCACTTCCAAACAGACTTAATGAATTGTTTCTCTCTGCTTTGCGTTTTTTATTGTTCTCTGTTCTTTTCTGCATGATAATCGTTAATATATTTAAAAAGGCACCTTTGCAAAAAGACTTATCTGCTTACCTTGAAAACCTGGGTTCGCTGTATAATCTCGTAGCGCTAGATTGAAAAATTGACATATTCAACGACTTTCCTTATGAATCTAGCTATTATACCAAATATATTATTATTTATAAGTTAATACAGTTTTCAATGAGATACGTACACTAGCTGATTTAAATAATATGAAAATAAATTTTTAATCGATAAATGGTTATTCTTTCGATATAACTCGATATAAATTAAAATTTAATTGAAAAGAAAATAAATTTTATTTGCAATTCTACTGTCGTTAGGTTATTATGCAGTAATATAATTTACCCATATTAGTTAGACAATCTAAGCGCAGTCGAAACCTACAGAAAAACCTAAATTTTGGTAGTATTTATTTAATGAAATCCTAGATAAAATGACTGGTTTACATAAAAAAAGAACTTAAATTATGACCTGAAGGATTAACAGAATAGTAGAATAATTTTATAAAAGTTTGGTGATTGTATTCTTAATTTTTCATTATTCCACGTATTATTTCTGTATTTCATAAAGTTTGATTAATTTTTAGTCATATTATGACTAAAAATTAATCAAACTTATATGATAATCAATATGAATGAATTTGTGTATTTATTTTTTTAATATATGTAAAAGTAATGTTTTCATGTATTTACACTGAAACGGGAGCGGTTGAGAATGTTGAGAATCTCTACCGATCGGTGTAGAAAGTGTAATTTTCGGGTGAATAATTACCCCGAACGGCACAATTTCTCGACCCTGGGTTTTCCGTGTACGTGTGTATAGCGGTGCTGTACGACTACTTTTTTATGTAAAATATCATTTTTTAAGGCGATGTGAATGCCACCCGTTACCGTTGATTGCAGGGATCCATTTTTCTTATTCAATTTTGAATATCGCTCTGGTACGTTATTGTAGTTAAGTATATCAAATTTAAAACGTGTCTAAGAAATCTTTTGTCATAATTCAAAATTGAATGAGAAAAAGGGGTCGCTGCAATCTTCGGTAACTGTGAGGCCTCGCATCACCTAAAATTCACAATAGTACATTACGTACCGAGCGTAGCAAGATTACTACGGACGCACACACGCATAGATAGACAAACAGACATCGATAGACAGACAAATAGACAAATAGATGAATAGATAGAAGTCAGACATACACACAGACGGGCAGACAGACAGACAGACAGACAGACCGACCGACCGATCGACCGACCGACCGACAGACATGCACGCACGCACGCACACACAAAAATATGCATACGGACATTTTCTGTAAAAATATAGTGTTTTTCGATTCCAAATCTGCTAGCAACATTTTCAACATATTTTTTGAAAAATTATTTTTTTCTATGATAAAGCTTCCTCTGAGAGGAAGCAAACAGTATATTACACAACACGGGAGGTAAAGAGTTTCGCCTTCGGCTCGGGCGGCAATTCACACGTGCTCTGGACTGGCCCTCTTTAATCCCATGTTGAGTATACGATTTTTCACCATACCCGAGCCAAAAATACTACATTTGCGTTTCCGAGCCGGGAGCGAAAGTGGTACTTTCGGCCAGGGTATGGTGAAAAATACGTGTTTAATCATTTTGATAGAAGAACAAACTTATTTATTTCAGTTCCAAAATTAACGGTGCCATAAGCATTGTCGGGCTGCTCGATTCGAAATCGAGTCATTTATCGTTTTGCTTTATTTTCTCTTCATAAAAAAAAGTAAAGTGAATATTTACTCCTTTTTCTTTATATAAACATACAACGTGGTTCGTGTAATCAAAATGATTTTCAATGAATTATTGATCCATGAATTTTGTCATTTACTTTATTTACTGAAATGCATAACAATACCTCATGGATTTAATATATTTAATAACGGCATATTGTATTTACTGTCAAGGAGTTCAAGCAAAATAAAAGAGGAAAATAGAATTAGTGTTGAACGAAGCAATATATATTTTACAGTATATATCGCCAACTTCGTAAAAAAAGATTTGCACTCGGGAGTTTGGTTCGCAAAAGGTAACTTGAGAACCGCAACGAAAAAGTATCATCTTTGAATCTGCTAACGAAAGGTACCAACTCAGGAGTAAATGTTTTATTTAAACTTGCGACTGTAAAAATGGGCAGATTCGACATTTTTTGTTATTATTAATTTAAATTAGATTAGATTAAATTTTTTTTTATGTTTTTATTGAAATGAATAAAAACCTTGTGAGTTATTTATTTTGAATCAAAATTCCAATTGTTATCAAAGCGCACTTCTAATTAGTACCTTTTGGAAGCGGGCTCCAAGTTTTTACCTTCTTTTACTAAGACAATGATATAATAAGAAAGATTGAGCTATCGTATATAAACCTGGCTCATCTTAAATTTATTGTTTTTAGCGCAAACGTCACTCGTTGGCATCGAACGCTGTTTATTTAAACTGTCTAAATACAAAATATATATTCAGCCAATTTTTCTGGTCAGCATGATATATTTTTTCTTTGTCTTTTTATCGCATGATCTTTCCTCTATTTTTTCCATCTTATATTTGTGTACTGAGTCCAAAGAGACGTAGCCATACAAATTCACTCTTCACTTATTTCCTTCTTCATACGTAAGTAGATATCGCTTTGTAGTTCGTGGGTACTTAATCGTTTCCATTCACACCTCTCGTAGAAATGGTGACAGCAGCTTCCCCGACGTTATGCTAATTCCACGATAATTTCGCGCATTTTTCATCCTCGTATGCTCAGAATGCTCACGTAGGTATGCTCTCGTGCGCGTCTTTTACGCTTTCGTATGTTTATACTCATTTCTCTGGCCCGCGTGGCCGGTGACACGTGCACTCGTTTTCCCCGGCTTTCGCGCCCCATTACTCGGGTTAGCAGTGCAAAGAGGTGCAGAACGGGCGGCCGGCGCAGAGGCTCGACCTGCTTCTGCTTCGAGAGCCACTAGAAATTTATGAATATTTACTCGCTGAAATGAGAGGTAAAGACGCCCCACGAGACGGGCAAAGGAAGCGGAGAGGTTAAGTGGTGGAGGAGGGGGGGGGGGGGGGGGGGGGGGGGGGGGGGGGGGGGGGGTAGATAGATAGATGTGGTTTCATTTGCGATAAGCTCACAACAAAATATAAAATGAATTTCAGGCAAACACAAAACGAATAACGTTTAGTAAAGTAAAACCAATAAAAAATAACAAATATCACAGACAAGTCGCAAAATAAAAACGTAATTCTTATATTATATACCCATCAAACATATAAGTACATATAAATCTATGTAACTACATTAAAAACGCAGAAAGAATAATACTGTTTCAGTAAATATTGTGATTGAAATAAGATCATAACATATAGTGTATATAAATTAATAGTACTATATGTAACTCGGGAGAAAAGTCACTCTTGATTCCCGTGGCTGGATGATTCCCAAGGGAATCATTGACTTTTCTCCCGAGTTATATATATAGTACTTTATTCCCATCTCAACTGTGGCGACTTTTTTCATTGGAAACTGGGACCAATGGAAAGGTGGGAAGTGTTTGTAACCGCGGGCGGCGGTCATCGGCGCCTGCATATAAGTGGGCGTAATATTTAAGTGTAATTATTTAAACCATATGTGCCTAAGTTTATATGAAATTTATTGTGTTCCCGCAAATGTGGGAAAAAAGTAAAATTAGTTAAAAAAGGGAAACAAGTCTTCCGCTTTTCAAAGAAGAAACTATTCATTTCTGTTGAGATGGGGATAAAATAAAAAAAATTGAAACAATACAAGTGAAATAGAGCTTATCACAATATTAATATAGGCTAATTCGATTCGTACGACAGATTTCGCAATATATAGGTATATTGTTTTGCTCTGACCTTCACTAAATAAAGGCGATTTACTAATATATAGATATATATACCTTCTATGCAGAATCTGTCGTGTAAATAACCTCCCCGATATTAATATACAGTATATATATACTCCTTTGTCTATTCCAAGTAGGTTCTTGATCCTCAATCCTGATTTATAATAATGCAAGGATGGGCAGTTTGTAATAGATGTCGGAAGCGCATTTCAAAGGTTCACCTTGTATTTGAAATGATAATTGGCCTTTTTTGTACGGACTTCTGCATCTGAGAGTTCTTTCATATATTCTCCTAATAGGTCTGAGAATATGTCTATAGTGACGAATACAAGTACGAAATAAAACCCGCGGGAGTCAATTCATAAGAATTTTTATAAATCGAAAGTAATCTTTAATATTTTAGACTTCTTAATTTAATTCACGAGAAGTGATTTCAGTATTCGGCAAACGGATTATTGCGAGGCTTTGGGAGGCGTAAAGTAAAATATCGAAAAAGAATTTAGAAAATTCGTAGGGCAAATAATAAAAAACAAGCAGAAATCTTGGTAGAAGAAGATGTGACAGCTTAACATTTAAATTTACGGTTTGTTTTGAAACTATATAGTTGAAAGCAAGAAACACGTGATGCCCGGTTTTGCCCACTGGTCATGAGTGGGCAACTCTCCCCTATATTTAAGAGCTTCAAAATTAAAAATAAGTATTCCGTTTTCTTGGATCATCAGTCTCTTTTTCTCTCCCATATCCCCAGCGTACACAAAACACAACTTAGCATTTTAAATTTCTTTCTAATGCTTCCTGCGATAAGGGAGCAACATTAATTTCTTTCCTAGAAGCTCCCCTTCACTTTTCGATACGGGACTGATAAAAGTACTGGCACGATGTTTATCGAATCACATTTGACTGAAGAAAATCACATTTGTTATTTTCTCGTATATCAAGAGCGCTGAGGAAATCGGCAGCGCTGTTAAAGAAGTTTCCTTTACAATCTCGGTCGATCGAGCACCGTATCGCAATAAATCCGCACACAGAGGGGGTGTACACGTACGCGCCGATGTTATTTGCGCCCTGTGCACAGGCGCGCTGTCGTCTTTGAAAGTCAATATTATTTCTAAACACACAAAAGGAGTGGCTGAGCGCGCGGGCGCAAAATCAGCTTCCGAAAGCGAGGCAGGGACAACGAACGAGAGAAAAAGGGAAGCTAGGGAGAGAGAAAGAGAGAGAGAATGGCAATGAAGAAGTGGTGGGGGCTTTATTTGACGAACTGGGGAAACTACTCGCGCTCGCTCGCATAAACACACAACGGCGTCGACAGTTTTATTCGGGAGCTGGCAACGCTCGCTGAAGACTATTGCCATGGCCGATTTAGACTGACGAATATACCGATATATACTGTCTCACCCTCTGAAAGGAACATTGTGGAGCCGAAAGCAGTAGGGGTGGAAAAACTAGTAGGAGGGTGTAGAGAATGCGCTAAAGAAGTGGCTGTCCGGTATTCGAAAATTGAAGAAAAATATTCTGTATTCGTCATGATCATTAGCATTGTACATTACAAAAAAGTTTTTATAAATATATATTTCTGCAAATTCTACACTGAAAAAAAGATATTTGAATCCACTTGATCCAAGTGGAAAATAATCTTATTTTATGACACTAGTAGCGATTTGCTTGGATCAAGAATAAAATCTACTTCGAGTCCGTCTACTTCCACAAGCGGATTTTTACTTAATTCAAGTATCAGTATTTTATAAAAAAATCAAGTGATGGGCAAACAAAATTTTGACCGCATAACAAGATGAAATTTACTTGTAAATAGTAGATTTCTCTTCGTTGCAGGAATAATTATGTTTTTTTTTCAGATTTTAATTTCTATTCGAATGGAGAAGTCAATAATTTTGCAGGAAGTCTCAGTATACTAGCTGTTAGTAGATTTTGTTTTAATGGAAGCAGGTGTTTCTCAAGCGGATTATTCTACTTGCTTCCAGAATCCATTTTTTTCAGTGTATATATTCAAACATACAGTTGATTGTAATTTCAAGCTTTTAACAATTGTGTATTTGAACTATGTTTCATGTTATTTATTAATTTTTTATAGCGTTTGTTCTTTTTAAATATTGTATAGTTAGTTCATTATTACTATATTCAAATTCACAATAGTACAGCTACTAAAGGATATTATAAAGTATATGAGTAAATCTCCGGAATCTTTACCTCTCGTTTGAGTTCCAATTTGAGTTTTTATAGCCATCATAAAAGCTCCTGAAAAGGCAGATGACTTTACCAGAGCTCAAATTACAAATAACAATTGCAGCTAATTACTATATTTTTTAAGTTGTCACTGATTACAAAGAATTGGTAAAGGTAATTATAAGAATTGGTATGGTTGTGTAATTCCAATCGATCCAGAAGATGTAGCGCGTTTCCTATTATCACTAAAATAGTACAGCTAGACGTTGATGTTAAAAGTCTACAATTTAAGCTTTGAGAAAATGATGTGCCATCTTATTTAATTTTTTCCTTTATTTACATATTATTCTCATAGGATTTGTATTCGATGGATTAAGGTGGCATATCATTTTTTAAGTCCTTAAATTGGAGCCGTTAAGAAATGTGCTACTTCTTCTAGATCAAACACAATAAAATTATCAAAATGGATTAGATTTTGGCACTTTTTTAGCTTACCCTTTTCAGAAGCCTTTGCAATAGTTGTCAGAAAGTCAAAAGCTCACATCAGAGTTCATTCCAGAAATTTAACCCTATACTATTAATAATTATAATAATTATTTTTATCAATAGGCGGTTCGTTCAAGAGTATGAAATAAAATGGTAATTACAAAGAAGATGGAAATTTTGTATTTTATTTTCGCAAAAACGCTACGAAGGAGAGGAGCGAGACAGCAAAAGGAAGCAAGAAAAAGTGTGTTGGAAGCTAGCGTCATGGCAAACACATATGGAGAAACATAACTAGTCTAGGTTCGGCAGAAAAAGAGGTCGATAAGAAATAAAAAGAGAGACGTCACCGTTGAAAACTCCTTTATTGATGCGCACACTCACAGAGCAGCCTCCGTCTTTGCCTCCGCGGGAGTCAAGGGGAATGGTAGGGATATCGAATGGCGTCCTTCCCGCCTCCCTCCCGCTTTACACTTACGCACACAAACGTACACACATGCGCGCGCACACTTTCATTTCTGTATGTCTCGCTTCTCTGCCTTTTCAACTTGTGCCCTTTCTTTTTTTTCTTTGTTTTGTCGCCCTTTTTCATCCCTCCTCCCTTCCTCTGTCTTCGCCGGTTTTATCGTACTTCTGTCCTCGTTCTCTGCTTGTTGAACGCGGCATGCTGCTTGAGACTTTGCTACCACATTTTCAGTTTTCTTTTGCCAAAGAAATGACGAAGAGAGAGGGGGGGAGAAGAGAGAGAGAGAGAGAGAGAACAACGATAAAAGAGAGGTGTATAGGTAAAGAAAGTTTTTAGTACTCCAGAATGCGAAATAGATGCAAAAGCAATAGTTATACATGTATTTGACTTCGACTAACATACCGCTGACAAATTATTCAATGAAAACGATTAACGTTACCTCCTTGATTCTTTTTCTACTTTATCTTACTTTTTGAAAAGTTTTACTTTACCCGTCTGATGATCTCTTAATGATTTGCTTTTCATTTTTTAGTCAACCAAAAACATCTATTTAGTTGTTTGAATAATATAAATATAACGATAATTTCATTGAAAAATTCTTCCATGTCAATGTTAGATTATTTTTTATATTTTTGATTGAAATGAATCTTATAATAACTTCATTATATGAAAAATTAAAATTAAAATTTTATTTAGGAATAGACTAAGTAAGTAAGTTGACTGATACTCCAAGAGTAAGTATGATCACTTTCTCAAACAAGCCGTTGAATATACTGAGTACATAAGCTGTCATATTTATTTTAACTAAATTGTTGTTGATGCATTATAAAGCATAGAATACTTTTTTGAATAAATTAGATTAGAGCGAATCATGATCTTTGTTTTGTGAACGGTTGGCGGTAGGGGTCCTATAATCACTTCTTAATTATGTATGCGCAAATAGAATTAGGAATATAGCTTTGAGCGTGTGATTACGTTTGCTAAAGGCATTGGATACACTAATTACGGCGCAATAATACTCAAGCCAAATCTCATTTAACTAATTAAAGCGAAATGCCTGGAAACTCTAATCCACTTCTTGTATTAAGCAATCAAGACGATCATCAGTTCGAAAGTAGGAGTTTCCGCAGAATCATACTTTTGCAAGCACAATAAGCTCGGCCCGGTCATTTCTCTGGGTTACTAAATGACACCGCAGGCGTTGGCATGCGTGTTCCCAGAGCGCCCAGAGCAAGACGCTCGCGTAGGCACATTTGGCCACGCGCAGGCTCATTCTCTTTCGTTCCGCTTCCCATAGAGTTACGCCGCACTCGCTGCCAAGTAGCCGGCCGTTTCCATGGCAACTTTTTAGCTGCTCTCGCACCCTCGCGTTTCCTTGAGTCCTTCGCGCATACACGCGTCCCTGTCTTAGTATATACGTGAACTTTCGCCTTTCTCGCATGCCTTTGTTATATATCTATACATATCTTCTATACTGATCGAGTGCTGATCTTTTCGAAAATTACCGAGTGTGAGTATTGAAGCAACTGCAATTTTTCGCACGCAAACTCGCTATAAGGAGTATCCGTGCTTGCTTTACTCGTCTTCATTTAATGTTACGAGCCCGAATTTATATTTTATTTTTTCTTATTTTCATTTGTTATAATGATTTTACATTTTGATTGTGAAATTTCAGAGTGAAACTTTTATCTTCAAGTTTTCCTTTTTTTTCTCTCAATGTCGATATATTCAAGTTTTTTATGTACATATTCAAAATTATCTAGTATATTTCGAGATATCTAAGTATTTCATTTTCCATTTGATTTTATTTTTGAATTTTCAGGATGAGTTTCCATTTCAAATGTCGCTTTAGAGCTTATATTATAGTTTATTTTAGTATTACTTTTAAGTTTTCCAGTAAAGCTTACAGTTCAAACATTTAACTCGAATATTGAATTCATATAAAATAAAAGCTGTTTCGTTTCGATTCTAATATACAAATGTCAAAATATTCTCCTGGCTAATCAAACAAATTTCCTGAGCAAAAACAGTATATTTGACGTAGTTTTTGGTTACATTTTCAAGTCCAGCAGTACTTCGGTAACCTTAAAAGTATCCAACGAAATTTTATCTATACAATCTCTACGAAAACGAGCAAAAAATATTATAAAATTAATCAGGAATAGCTAAAATTGAAGCTTTGTTTTGTTGAAACATATTAATTTTTCAGCAAATTATAAGGAATCAAAGGTAGTGTAAAAATGGTTAAAAATGATCAATATAATCAATTAAAAAGAAGGCCTTGCAATTAAAATATAAGACCAGTCCCGACGTAATCCATCAAGTTTTTGTAACTGTAGACTTCGGCAAAGTCAAAATTTTACAATCTATCGAGAACTTTAACGATACAAATATTCAAATACTTCTTCATTTCCACTGTAACTCTTTCTCCTCCCTGAAATATAAAAAAGTATTGTTTATGTGTTAAAATCTTATATATTTGGAACAAATATTCTGATACTTCAGTGTGCGTTCCCCCATTCAAGATGGGTGATAGAGACAGAAGAAGACATAGAGACAATGGCAGAGATACGGAGCGAGAGAGAGACAGAGACCAAGAGACAAAGAAATGGCAGGTGACATAACCGAAATTAGTCGCCGAGATCAGATACAAGAGGTCAGAGGCAGAGCGATAGGTTCAAGCAGGCATAGACGAACAGAGGGATCGATACACAGTAATATAATCATCTAGAGAGAGATGAGAGAAAAAGGAGTGATATACAGAGAGAGATGCAAAAGCAGAGAGAAATATAGAAAGATGGAGACATTCAGAGCCAGTGAGACAGAGATAGAGGCAGAAGAGACATAGATAGAGACAGCGATAGAGACAAAAAGACATATCCAGCACGGTAGTGATCGAGAGATAGAAAGATAGTGACGAAGAGGAGAGATTAGGAGTCAGAAACAGCGCCACACAGATGAGCCTATGACAATAGCACAGTGGTGGGATGAAAAACTATTACTTTAGAAATGAAATTTCTTTTTCTTGATTGGTGCTAACTTCTCATTTTAACTTAAATTAATAAAGAATGATAAATGTTATCTAATTTACTTGACAGTCAGATTGTCCTTTGCTAACAATAATTTTTCCAAGTGTTACTTAAGTTTTTATTTAGATTTTTCGGGGGTGATTATAAACAAGGGCAATCTGACTGTCATTAATATTAATTAATTTAGTTTATAAGACTGTAAGACCGATGGAAAAATTCTTATCAGTGCAAAGAATGACCCCATTTTTATCAAAAATGGTTCATTTTAGACATAAAATAGCTTGAGTCTCGAAACAAACGGCCCATGCAGAAAAACCCTGAGACACGTGTCTCATTATTTTTCATAAAGAAGTATCTCCTAGAGTTTTAGCCAAATCCAGGACCCGCATCGCTGGTGCTCCCCTTGTTAGTCTTGGATACAGAGGATCTTTAATTATTTGTGTACAAAGATGTTTGTTGGATAGTCACTGCAACTGTCCCTGGTGAAAGTTTTCTCTCGCACGAGTTTTCCATCCTATGTAGGTACATGCGTGTGTATAAGAGTGATAGGTGTATAAATAGGCATTCTTGGGTAAATGCAGGGACTGTAGGGTTTTGGTTTATAGAGGTAGATACAATTAATTTGGCATATGAAGCCCTTAAGGGTTGAGCTCAAACTCTCTCATTTCAAAGGTGGGGGATATCCCATAAGAAGAACGTGTGGAGACTATGTACATCCATGCACACACATATGCAATAAGGTATATTTACATATGAAGAGAATGAAATATAATGACATTATTGTTTCTGGTTAAGTTATTTTAAATTTTGTTTTTCGGATTTCAAGCTTTTGTTTTACAGCATTTAGTGTTGACTCTTTATCAGATAATTCGTGCTTAAGACAGTAACCACTTAGAGTTTCAAAAGACTCAACACTGTTTCAATATACCATTCGGATTATAGTTTTAATTAAAAATGACAGTTTGAAGGGTGCAGACGTTGCCTAGATTATTTGAGTATAATATACGCCTGTTATCACTTAATAGACGAAATAACGAAATTCTCACACTTGTCACGAAACAACGATTTCCATCGCTTTCAGTATTGGGAAAAATCAGCTCGAAATATTCGATTCTTCACTCCCTCTCGGCGGCAAAATCAAAGGAAAAAGAGAGAAAAAAGCGCAGTGCGCGTGAAACAAGCCACTGCTGGGCGGCCAATCTGCCAGCGTGTGCCGACTTGACGTGATTTCGCGCGCAAATAATATACGTGGCCTACGTGTGCTTTCACAGGAGCGTTGCACGCGCACGCAACGATTTCCCGAATAAAGTTTTCAGCCCTCGTATACGGACGAGGCGAATACGGAAAAAGGTGCGAGTGCAAGAGGAAGTGCGCCTTCATTCTCTCTTTTTCTCTCCCCCTACCTCTCCCCCTTACCTTTTCTCTCTTTTTGCTAGCCCCTTTGCTCCAATCTATACTATATCGAGGAGCTTGTTCGCGCGCGCATCGCCCCTACTTACACGTCGATCGAGCCGCGAGCGGCACCCATACGAGTTCGTTCGTGTGCACATATACCTACATCACACGAACTTCTGCGCCCTTGTGGGCGCGTATGCAGTGCGTATGTCTGCTCTATCTTTCTCTTCTCTCTTAAGCTCTATGTGGTAGAAACGGTAAAGCAAATTTCTCCGTCAGCCGGCTGCACACTTGGCTTAACTCTCTATAGTTCATCTATCGCGCGGCTCACCGGCGTCTACAATTCTCCTATTAGAATAACTTTTTCAACTATATAAAAAATATAAAATCCTTGATAAAAAATTGATTTATAAAACTTATTTAAAGTCCAAGACGTTGCGCATAATAAATTTATTTCCTTTTCTGGAATTTTCTTTTGTGTAGTTTCGATTTCACATATACACAAATTTTGTGTATTTTTCTTTGTTGAAATACTAATTACACAAAGCGTCTGCAGTAGGAGTCCGATTTTAACACAAAACATTGTAAACACTGGACACGATTTTCATTTATGTGAAGCTTTAATAAATTGAAAGTCATCCTGATTTCTCCTGAAAATTTATTATTCATACTTTCTATTATTTAATTGCAAACAATATCTACTAATAAATAATAGGTACACAAGTTTGGTTTACTCCGTAATAAAACAAGTATATAGCATATATTCTCATTTTAAGCAACTATTTACACTAATACATTATTAGAGTAGGAACAGGAAAAGTTGGTTATGTCAAAATCGGGTTTTAGACAGCCGAAAGCTTGCGCGCGTGATAAAAGTTCGACGTTTCTACGGCGTTGAACCCACGTTCAGTCTGTTCCTATAGCGCCGCACTTTGAGTTTGGTGCGCTTGGAAGCGCGCGGAACGGGGGCTCCGCAGAAGTTGAATAAAGCTTGTTCGGTATTGAGCTGTCGCGTCTGGTTGACTTGACGAATTATTTTCAGCCTTTATTCTCCCGTCGCTCATAAAAAATACATTCGAGCGAATCGTTTGCTGCGGCACAAGCCCGTATTGTGCGAAAAGCGATATAAGAGAAGGGAGGAGGGAAAACAACGCCACGGTGAAAGATGCGAAAAAGGAAGCGTAAAAGGCAATAATAGACGCGTGCGCATGAGAATGCGCCGATTGAAGATAAATAAATGACGCGACAACAATTTTACAGTGCACCCAGACTCTTGTTCATTGTTTATGTGATCTAGTTATTTATTAGTACCTTATAGTGGTCTGCTGATATAAAAAGACTTTTGTCTCGATATTTTATTTTCTTTTAGTTAGGTTGATTGCTTATTTATCCTACCTACTTTAATTTGGTATCGCTACGTGTGCAAAAATTCATGACATGAAGAGGCGGATTGCATCTAGCGATATGAGGCCGAATCGAAGAAAGTGGCACATTTATATACTTAAACATCGGTATAGAGCACTCGTCGCGAAAACGGTAGGTTCGGGGTTCGATTCCCCACTGAGTCCCGCCGTGCCGTTTTTGATCGACTCTATCTCTATTTATTTATTAATTTGTGAGTTCTCACTCCTAACAGTATTTTAAGTATTAATTATTTATTAATATTTATTAGTTCATTAAATAAAACCACGGATTTTGTGATAGTAGAACATGAAATTTTCATCACTCGGAAAGCCAACGTATTTAAAGTTAGTGTCTGTAGTAAAGAGTATGGTCAGTTTAAAGTACTTGCAATGCACTGAAAAGTTTTAAGGCTAATCCGTTCTGCAGTCTCTAATATATCCTCCAGTTTAAATTGTAAGAACTTTAGACGTTTAATCGTTTTTAAAACGTACGAATTTTATTGGAAACTCATTTAAATGTGCAACTTTCTAAGTAATGCATGTCTTATTCGATTGTCCACTCATTACAAAAACCTGCGAGTTCACAGTCTACATATACGCAACACTCGATTAACAAACTACACACTCGTTAATTAATTTTGTAGGTACTCGTTTAGGCACTCTTTTCAAAAGAAGAATTAATAATATACATGGGCATACACGGGATGTTTGATTTAAGATAGAGTCGGTCTTATAATGTTTGATACCGAATGAGAATAGTTATAATAATATAAATTAGCTCGAGGAAAAGTTTTGTAGGTATCTGAAATCTATCTGTCTTCTGCTTACAGGTTCGCAAATCGATAGAGCCCAGCAAGCTTATCCAACGGCAGGTTCGCCGCGCAGTAACAGCAGCAGCAAGGAAGCTGCTTGCACACATACGCGAGCACACACTCACACGTGCCCGTTCGCTTGAAAGGCGAAGAGAGAGAGAGAGAGAGAGGGCGGGGGGGAGGGGGCGAACCCCTTGCGGTCAAGACAGCCGGGACACTTGTTGCTCTCTCCGCGGCGTCGTTGCAGCTGGAAAGGAGGAGCAGCCCATGCACCTATGGGGAAGAAGTGCCCAAGTCAGCATCGAGACATAATCAATGAGCAACGGCCAGGCGGCAATCTAAAAAGCGCGTTAGCGGCCAAGGGGTTAGCATAGCGCTTGAAGAGCGTGCGTTGAGAGCGCCATGCGGCTGGATGCTGAGAGCCGCTCCAGCGTAGCCAGCTCGAGGAGACGGAGGAGACGCGAGCTCGGCTCGGGCGCGTGGTAAAAGTCGAGCGGCAAGGACCAGCGGAGGAAGCCTCGCGGAAGTTCGGGCCCGAGCTCCCCGGTCTGAGGCGCTAGCGGCCGCGCGCGAGCGGCGGAGGAGGCGGCTGTCAGCTGTCAGCAGCCGGCGGGAGTCGCGGGAGCGAGTGGGAAGGAAAGTGACATGAGAAGGGCGAAGACGACGGGGACGAATCGGTGACAGCGGCGCCGGCGGTGTGCGCTAGTGCCGTCGACGCTCTTTCTTCCTTCCCACCCCCGTCCGGCGGCTACGAAGACGACGCAGCCGGGGCGGGACACCGGGACGGGCCGACGGCGGCTCGAAGGCGCGGCAACGAGTCGAAGGTGGATCGCAAGAGGTGAATATCTTCTTTTTCTCTTTCTTAAACTGGCATGAGCATTGTGCGGGGAGCCTCCTGGCTTTATGAAATTCGCATGAGGGAGCGCCAACGCGTCGAGCAGCTCGCGCCAAGACAGATTGCGAGGTAATATCTCGCGAGATAGAATATGTGCTCCGCTTGCCTCAAGTGACAGGCCCCCCCGCAGATGATGATGTAGTGGTTGGATGCTGGTAGGCGCAGTCGCACGTCTTTCGTATTTACCTCGTGCCACCTACATTTTTACTTACGCGTTTATCGAATTGTGATCAGATAGAATATAAATACATTATTGCAGGGAGTTGAAGTTCCGAACGAAAGATAAAAAGTCTAGTGAAAAATATTATTATTATAAAAGTACAAATTTACATATTAGTTTTTAATAATTATAGAAGGGAGATTTTCTTATCAAAGTATTTTAATGATTAGAAGAAATTTAATAGGAAAAGAAAAATGCAAAATTGTTTCTTTAAAAAAAATAATATTAAATAATTGGAAGTTCAATCGATCGATCTGAAAGTCGTTTTAGTCTTGAAGCCAATTAAATGAGTAAATTTTCAAAGACCGAACATAGTTCAATCGAGCTCTTCCAAAGAGATAGACGAAATAAAATCTCATGCAAGTAGGGTAGACCTACCGGTTTTGGCCACTGCTCTGTTTTCGGCCACATATCCATCTTCTTAAATTTTTAAAAATGTTAATTTGGCCAAAACTAATCCACCTTGAAAATTAATAATAATAAATCTATAATAATTGAATATTTATTTGGTAACTACAATTTATAATAATTGAATATTTATTGGTAACTACAATTTATAATAATTGATATAGCTTTCGATGAAATCAGTATTTTAAATGCTGCAATAAAAATGAAAGCCCATTTCATCTACTTTTGTTTGCTTTTCTGAAAATGTGTCTAATAGAAATATTTGCTGAGGTCAGATGAAGAGCAGTCATTAAGTTTTTGATTAAAAATATTATTAATTTTTAAAGTAATTCATGATAAAAAGTTTATGTAGTTTTATAAAAGACTCTTGCCAGAATTGTTTAGTTTTTAAAAGATCTTCATAATCGACTAGCTAAAGAGGCTCCCATACAATTAAGTAATTTTCTACCAGGGATCGTTCCCATTATGAGAAAAAGGACCAACAAGATAAAACTGATTGTGCTTGATATCAGTTATACTGCCGTACAAATGAAGAAAAGGCATAACTACGTCTTGTAGATAGCATCTTTCTGATGGTTAATGCTTCCAGAAACTTCCTTTAAAATACATTTCTCACAGGTTAGGGGCTCTCCTTCTAAAATGCAAAAGTTTTTAACTTAATTAAATTTAACTAAATGCTGTTAATTTGGAATTATCCACTAAAGAGTGTTAAATTATGTAGGAAACTGTGATCTAGTTGTTCTTTTGTTGAATCGACGGTCTCTTGTCCTCTACGTCGCGTCCAAACGTCGACGGAAACCTCCGTGACAAGAGAAATAAGTTACAAATTAATGAATTATGTCAAATTTAATATAAAATATGTAAATATGTCAATTTTATAAGTTGTTATGCTCAAGAAATAGTATTTGAAAAAATATTTAAAAACTAGAATATAGTGATAATTTAATGTCAAAATAGTATGCTTGAAATAAATTAATCCAAATAAATATTTGACAAAACTTGACAGTATAATAGATAATGCATCTTGAAACTTTAAAAATAATATTGAAAATTGTTTATGCAAATATTATTAAAAACATACTATTACTCGTGAATTTTGATGTTTATATATCATTGGAAATAATAATGAGTCATCGCACTATGTCTTTATACCCTTGAATATTCTACTTTATACAAAACAGTATGAGCTACATAAAATGTACTGAATTGAATAGAACTGAATGCACGAAATTGCAGCTAAATGTAGCAATGTGTCTATCTGAATTATCCTTGCCTCTATATAACTGGGATGCAGAAACCGGAAATTATTGTGATTAATACTGTGCAGGAAATGGAGCATAAACTCACTCTTTTATTGCTCCGTTTCGAATCACTGTTTATAAAATTATAGTTTAACTGTTTTCGTACATAACATGTAAATGAAATGAGTTCTGCTTTTGTAATCGTATAATATAAATATAGTTAAAATAATTTGAACCACCAGTTTGTGAAATGCATAAATGTCTTTGGCGTATTATTTGATTTAAATCGATAATAATTAATGAATATTAATCTTAATATAAGAGTGGGAGGGGTTGATTGTAGAGTAAAAGTAAAAAGGTGACTCGTAATTTGCAGAAGCAGCAGAAGGAGGCGAGGCTGGATCACCTGCGTGGAATGGCATCCGGCGCCAAGCGACTGGTGCAGTCGCTTCGTGGTCGTAGCGGCGGCGGGGGCGGCTCCGGGCGCTCGCACGACTCGCACGGCGGCGGGGGTGGCGGCGACAGCGGGGCCGGCGCCGGCGCCGCCTCGAGCACCAGCGCCACGCGGCTCTTCCACTATGACAGCGGCCAGGAGCTCGACGAGATCTCGGTCATCGCGCGGGGCTCGGAGGACCTCGCCACCCCCACGACGCCCTACCACTGCGGCGGCGTCGGCGTCGCCGGCGGGGTCAGGTACGGCAGCGGCCAGACCCTCTACAGTATCGCCGGCTCGGTGCCGCCCGCGCCCGCCGCCCCTCACCCCAGGCTCGCTGCTGCCGGTGAGTCCAAACACTTACTTTACTCCCTTATATCCCTTATATTATACAAATGTTATTTCCATCGACAGAATACAGATTCATTCAACTTTACTGTGGCTCTAATTCTGGACATACTTTAGAAAGTATGCCGCTATATGATATTGAACACTCCCGGAAACTTTAATTAACTTCGCTAGAAATCAGACAAACTTTCTTCACTTGTCGATAACTTTTTGCTCGACAACTCTATTGATTCATTAGACCTTCCAAAAGCTTCCTCGATTTCTTAATTGTAAATTCTACTTGTAATAAAGTTTTTTTATTTTTCACTACTGTAATGGATTAATATTATTGCTTGCAAAATTATTGCTTATGTATAAAGAAATTTTAACAAATTTGGCTTAAATTGTCGAGATTTATTAAATAATATTGCCAAACCTTGGTGGTTTCTATAATATATATGCATCCATTTTCTTACTAAAGAAAATACAGCTAAAGTAGGCTCGAAGAATAAAAATTATGTAAACATATAAGATAGAATTGTGCTATCCCATAATGCTCTAGAGCAAGTATGAAATCTAAAAAATTGATTTTTATCAATGTCGGACTCATTTATTTCTTCGACTTGAAATTTCGCACAGAGATTATTATAATAATCGCAAGTATTTCAATTTTATTGAAAAATATTGGTTTTGCAAAAGATCCTCCTCATCTAATATGATCATACTAAACTGTTAAATGGACGCACGTTCTTCCCGTTTGTGTTCAACTCGGGCGATCCCTAAATGATTAAAGATTTTAATTTTCTAAACGTTGAAGGCAAAATGCGAGCGTAAAGCAATCTCGCGTCTCATAAAAAAATGTAGGGAAATTCGATACAGCGTTGCGCGGGATTTTTTATATTTTTATTACACACTCCCTCCTCCTTTTGCTTTCTTGGCCGCACTTTGCGCGTAGACGAACACCTCTCTCGCAGAGCTGCGCGCGCGCGCACGCGGCACACAACAAAGGCGCGTGCGGAGATAGGGAAGAGGATGGGGGGCGAGGTATCTCCCTCTCGCAACGCGCCCTCGCGACCGTAAAATACGTCGCTGCTCCCTTTATTTATTACTCGGAGTAAAGTTCCGATACGGGATTCTTCATCCTCGAGACTTTGCTCAAGGCTCCCGGTTGCGCGCTTTATGTTGGCTTGGGGAGAGGGGCCGTGTACGAGTGCTTATTTTGCCGATGATTTACGCGGAATGGGGAATTTCAGGGTAAAAAGGAGGAGCCGCCTTCGCGCACTCCGTATAATGCTGCCTGTATATGCACGCTGTGGCGCCTGCGCCTTCGAACGGCTGGATGAAATTTATTACGAGATTTTCCATCGAAGCCCTCGTACAAGTGGCCCACTGCATTTTCCTCGGCTCCTTCAAGCTGCGATTCATACTTTTTATTATAATCTAGCTTTTTTCAACCAGCGAACAGACAGGCATCGCATCCCTTATGGTCGCTGATTTTTTAGGCTTTGCTCAATTGACAGCCAAAGATTTTCTGTCAGAAGATCTTTCACGAATTTTACTTATTCTATTAGTAACGTTCAATAGCTAGTTCAAATCGTTAAAGAGAGATATAAAAGAGCCATTATTCTATTGCAAATCAAATATGTTATCTTATTCGTCCAAAGTTTTAGCTTCAATAAAATTATATTATTCATATGATTTACTTGTTTAAAAATAACTGGAAACTCAAATCACAATATTTTGCTAATATTTTGTAGAGTATTTCAATAAACGTTTAAATCTGTGCATTTCATTTTGTTTAACTATATTGGAAACGAATTCCGCTTATCATCTATAGCATTTTTGGCATTCACAGAAAATTTGGCGAAACCACAAACACAAATGTATACATCAAACAACACTGATAAAACCTCAAAACATGCTTTTAAATACGCCAATGAAAAGGCCATTTATCACAAAAGCCACATGAACGATCAGCCCTCTCTCTCTCTCTCTCTCTCGCGCGCGCTCGCTCGCTTGCATGGCTCCACTCGATTTATAATAATTTTCCGCACTGTGCGCTGAAAAGCGGCAATTATCGCGAGTCAGTCGCGCTGACCTGATTATTTATTTCGCTTAGCTCGGCTTGCCTGTATGCGCGCGGCGCGGATAAAGTCAAAAGAGCTCGGCGCGCTTTGTGGCCTTTATTTATGTCTCGACGAAAAAGGGAGAGAGGGGGCTGTATGTGAGAGGATTAAGCGCGGCTCTGCAGCGCGCCCCAGCGCCGGGCACATATATTGTCGTTCCGCGGGCTGTTGTTCGCGCTCCCGCGCGATGCGGTTCTTTTTTTCCCGTCTTGCTAAAGCGAGAAGAGCGGAGGAAGAGGAAGGAAGTCGAAAAGACGCATATCGGAGGGGAGCGCGGCGAGAATGAGGCTGCGGGCGTGCGTGCGACCACGGAATTGGGAGCAGAACGACGCATGCGCGTATAAAATACACGCATTCATGCGCCTCGGAGTATACGTGAAAAATAGATTTAATAAAATGAAACGAGATGAAATGGAGAGAAGGGGAGCGCTTTGTGTCTCTTTACTGCAGGAATGAAGGAAACGTTGGGGGGATCTCGGGGAAGTAGCGTTTTCGGGTAAACCGCGGAGGTGGCGTTTTCCACCCTCGTACTTATATCGTAAATTTGTTTAAGCATCGTCGAAATTATCTCGCTGTACGTTACTGTCATGTTCTTTGGCTTACCTCGAGATTTACCTATACGCGTTTCTTGGAAAATCCTACATACGCGTTGCGCCTGACCACTCGCGGATCTCCTCTACTAAACGTATACATTCTCTTGGCGATTTACCTTGTTCATTATCTGTTTTTACTAGATTTTCGCCTGTCCTAACCGTAATCTCGCATAATCTGCCCCACAACGTAGTTTCTAATTAAATGAGTCTCGGATTTAATCTCTCAATACGATCTGATATGGGCCTTGAACCCATCTTCTAAGGAGAAAATTTCCGTTCTATACTTGCTCTATATTTATATTTCATCTACATATCAAGGAGCGCGGGAGCGCTCCGAAGGCAAGTAACTGTCCAATGTAGAAAGAGCCTGAGGGACGACCGCGCTTCTTATACTTAATGAACTGAATTATATAATACTAAAATGTTGATTTTTTTTTTAAATAAATGTGGTAAAATGTTTCGCTAATGTATATAAAACATTAAATATTTACGACGTCTAACGAAAGCTTGGAAAGCTCAACATTTCGAACATTAACGCTCATAGGTACATAATCCAAGGCGGCACTTTGAGCCGAGTAATTTTTAATGCAGAAAGCAGTAGAGCTTCAAATTTTTTCCCCTCGCTAGGAAAAGTCTCTCTCTCCCTCTCTCTGTTTGGACCTATAGGTAAAAATCTCGAGCGCGAAGCATTCTACAAGCGCATTTCCCTTTGGCGCAGCGGGAATACCTTGGTCGACGTTTTTCCGGCTGCGGTCAGCGGCCGCTTGGAAGTTTCACGCGGTAGCTACGGCAGTAACTCCATTCGAGCTTCCCGTCACACGGCTATATTGTGGCGCTCGTGCGTACTGCAATGGTGGCATTGTGAGTCGGAGGCGGCGACGTCGCCCCTATCTAAATACCTCGCCTCCCTGCGTCTGACGGACGTTATTGCCGTAGGTATTATACGTCGCGCCACGTAGCCTTCCACCCTGCGTCTTCTCCATGACTCTTACAATGTGGGCTCGGACTTCTTATTTAAATGGCAAAACAGACGATTGCAGATTTTCCTAAGTAGCTAATGTGATCTCAAAATATAAAAAATCGACGATATCAAGATTTTTTTAAAGTAATTATTCGTTGGCAAATAGTTTTATAATAGTACTTTAAAGTAATTCATAGTTTTGATAATAGTAATAAAGTTTATTCAGGTCCATAACAATTTTTCAAGCTGTAAATTGAAGGAACATCAAATTAAAAAACCACGTGAACGTTAATTGCGTACTGATTTCAAAATTATAAAATGTAATTTATAGAAAAAATATATAAAAATATTAAATAATGCATTATTTCCAAAAAAACAAAATGTACTTTTATTATTTTAAAAATAAACTAAAAATTTATTTATACAAACTATTTGAAAAACGAATCATATGAGAAATTTATCGCGAACATTGATCCAATCAAACATGAAATATAAAAACAATATTAAAAAAAAAGTCATATATAAATTCGAATATTTTTGAAATTTATGAACGGTTTCTCTTGGGAATTGACTGGATCGAGCGGTGTAAAAAACCTACCTCTGTGTGCTAATTTTCATTGGTTAGATTGGTTGATTTTACTGCCGTATTGCTTGACAGCGAAAATGCATTTTCTTTAAATAATTTTTATTCCTAAACAAATGCAGATATTTTCTTGAAATTTCAAAGTAATTTGCAGGTTTATAAACTGATAAAATATTGTGGAGAATCGTTAAATACTTTTTGAGGAATAAATTGGAGAAAAAAGGTCCCTCTAAACTTCATAATAAATCACATGCAATAGACATTTTGATTTTTCAAAAAAAAAAAAATAATAAATAATGATAAAAATAAATAAAGGGATATAGTCAAAGACTTTTTCGATGCTCTTTCACAGAATTCAAACATATTACCTTAATCCTATGAGAGAAAAAAACTAAAATTTGAAAATATGTTGACTTTATAAAACAGAAGAAAGAAACGGATTTAAAAACGTGAAATAAAGTTCTTTGGTTTAATAATTTTTCGAAAACAATAAAGGGAATAACCTTTGTCCAGTGAACATCGTCCAGAACGGCTATCAGATATAAAGATATAGATAGATGCGCGCGTGACAATATTTGAATAATCCGGATTTTTATACCAAAAATTTATATAAATGTTTTAAGAGTTTTTTAAAGTAAAAAATTTCTTCTTACCATTCCAAAACTTCTATTTGAACGAACAAAATAGATTCCTTAAATTAATTTAGTTTCTGTCATAAAAGCAAATATTGTTTATATTTTATACGCGAGCGTTCTGTACCAAAAATATAATCAAGTTTTTCGTGGACTCTAAATGGCTAGTTTTTTGTGTATAGAAGGGTAAGGAGTAATCTAGCCGATGTGTACAGCTTTTAACCGCCTATATATATATATATATATATATATGCGAATGGGTGCGGTGCGTGCAGTTGACGGCTTGTTAGAAAGGTGAATTTTTTTCTTCACCAGTCGCACCTGAACATTTTTTTACGTTTATTTTGTCCTAAAGTGGAGAGAGGGAAAAATGCATCGCTGCATTTTTTCTGCGCAACACCACTGATGGAAAAGTTTTTGATTAACAAAAAAAGTTGGAGTCAAAAAATTCAATATTTAGATGTGAACAATACTGTTTATCAAGTTAATAAGTATTTTAAAATTAATTATATATTGAATGATGTTGACGTTTTTATTTATTTCGTAAAAGGGGGTTTAAGTTTTAGTTATTAAAATTAACAGTAAATATCGTTTTATGGAAATTAGTTATAATATTTACTTTAAATATTGCGGATTCTATAATTAAAAATGCTAATTAAAATGAAGTGTTTTTACTATTACTGTAGGCACATCAAAACTTTTTATTGTAATTTATTATTTTTGTAGAAGAGTTCAGAATTTCAATAATTCATCAACGACTGAATGTAAAAAGTTATTGCTGTGAAAAAAAATAAAATAAAATGCCGTGGCAATGTTTAGTAACAAAATATTGATCCATTGGTGGAAATTTTCTCAATCCACTCGCACTTTTGAAGCTGATTTATCCCGCTCGAATCCCAAGTCGCTCCATACACAAATAGCCGAGAAGTTCGACAGGCGAGCACTAGGGGAGTAGCAAAAATGCCGGGCACTTAAAGTCGGGCTGGTCCCATAGGTATTGAGGCGCGGATGTTGGTTTTCTCGAGGCGCGCGATGACTTGCCAATTAACGCTGGTAAATCCCAAACGGTTACCACAGAGAACGAATGGAGAGTTGGTGAGAGTGTAAAATTCAATTCGTTCGCTTTGACGAAACTTGTATTTAAGTTACCGTCAGTGTGCCTGTCTCTCTCTCTCCTCTCTCTCTCTCTCTCTCTTGCTCTGGTTTTACTATTATCTACAACTATTTAATATTGTTATGTAAAATCAAATCGTGTCAAGTAATGGCCAAAAACTAATTATTGGTTTTATGTTGTATTAAAAAATATTGCTCATAGAAAAAATGTTTAGTATTAAAAAGAAAATCTTATTTTTTAGCAGTTAACTACGGTTTGCCTCCTTAAATGAAGATAATTAGAAGAGGATGGGAAACTATTGCTAAGAAAGCTTGTTTCCAATTGTTAATAATTTCGCTTAAAAAAACAATAGTTAAAAAAGTTATCTGCAATTTTATTTTCTAAACTAGAAAAATGTTAAGTGTTTTTTGCAGAAAATTCCTGTAAAATTCTGAGATCTAAATATAGATCCAAATGATTCTGTAATATGCACAGCTTTTTCTTAAAATATTTATAAATATATATGCTCTGTTCAAAAGAAACGTAAAAATAAGTTATTCACAGTCTAATAAAAGCTCGAAAAGAAATGACTGCAGGTATAGTATGAAAAATTCTCTTTGCAGTGCAATGCTAACGAATGAAATTGAAATGTCAAATGATTGCAATTTTATACCTTCAATATCGCGCTGCCTTTAATTGATCATCAGGCTTGTCAAACTCGTGCGTGTAAATCAAAATTGATCGGTGTAATACGTTGCCGTCATACAACGCTTGGATGCTTCGCTTGCACGTTCGCGCGTCGAGTCGTTTCGAATGTTATCTTTCATCGCGCAGGCCAAAAATGTATCGATGTGTAAATAGGCAACTTGAACATTTTATCTCCGATGCGCCAGTGGCAGTTTTACCTCTGTGGATAAGACCTGGTTTGGCGAAGGGCTATTTTTAAAGTTGATGGATTGCATCGAGAGCGCAGAGAGCGAGCGAGAGTGAAAGGTTGTTAGCCTGTCCCAAATACAACTTCGTCGACTGCTGCTGCGAGCAGAGAGCAAAAAGCAGCGGAGCTTTCTTTTTAAGCTCGTTTTTTAATCCTTTGAGGGCCGTCGGCGCACGTGCGCTCATGATGCTCTTTCAAGTGGCTTTCAGCATTCGGCTAGTAGTGCATTTTTTTCGCAGGGCTTCTTCCTCTCTGACCAGCAAGTGATACTTGAGACAAAATTAAATTGCAAGTCAGTTTATTTCTTTAAGTATACGAGAGGTGTATTTTTCAAGTTTTACAGGAGTTTTTGGTACGGGGAATGTATATATGAAAAGTTAATATTTTAAAGAAATCCGTTGCTAATTACTTTAGCTGAAGGCTTTCTCAAAAATATAAATTGCAAAGATTTTTTTTTTATGTAATAAAAATTGGATTTTAATATAAATATAGATTAATAAAAGTGATAAATGTCATAAATATAATAAATAATTTAACAAATATTTCGGAATTTTGTGCAGATACATATTTTTTTATATATGGTCTTACTTTTTCATTTAATTAAGGTGGTGTCGGATCTAATTTTTGATTATTTCAATTTTTTTTTCAAATTTTGTAAAATTATTGCAACGGGCTAGAATGATTAGAGAAACAGTGGATGACTTACAGAATGAAAACCTGTAGCAATTTGAAAAAATTTGTGTGATAGTCCGGTAAAAAGTAAAGTACGTACTGCGCGGCCTGTTTTGAGGCCGTAAAATAAAAATGCAACTTTACGGCGTAGGACCGAGACCTACTATTTCTAACTCTATTCATTTGTTTCATGTTTCCCAACTGCCACGGTAATTTTTGTAGAAAAATTTTTCCGCGTAATAAAAACAAAAAATTGAAAAAGTATAACGTATAAAATACTGAAATGTCAGTAACTACGTAATTCCGTATAGGCTCCGACATTTCCATATAAGATATATATATATTGATATTAATTTTGCAAAATTTACTGCTTCACGATTAAATAACATTATTTCGGTTTTTTAAATTATTCATCCAGATTTCGAAAAAATAAAACTGGTATACTTACAGCCCTTACTCGACAAGCCGTTATTTTATCAAATAATGCAGCAAAGCAATAATATATTAAAAATAAAATATCCAAAAATATGAAATTTGCAGAGGTAGGATATCGTTAAAATTTTTTAATTACAAAAAGAGTCGGCGTCATATACTCGATTAGTACATTAAGATACGCGTGACATAAGTGGCCCATTGTTGCACGGCGTGAAGTTAGTGTCCGAGCGCAGCGAGGGCGATAATTCACATCATCCGATGGGCCGCTCAAGTCATGAGTATCGTATACTATTTTATAGCACGTTTACCTACGTCCACTGTCAGCAGTTCACTTTTAATAATCGACTACTTAAGTCACGGATAGGCGTAAACTGAGTGCGGACTTAGGTCACACCGTGCTATAAAATTTGAAACTAAATTTGTTTTTCCGTTCGATCATACATATTTATCAGTTGAGCGAATAGCGCGGTATAAAACCTTTCCAAACCCTCTTCGGTGTTGAAATGGAAAAAGAAGTGCTTGCTCAGAAAAGGCAACGAAAAAAAATGTAGAATCCCAAGACCATGTGATAGGACATTCTTGAATCTCTAATCAACGTTTTCGGCATACTGCACATTCGGGTCTCCGGACGGAGAAGATAATTAAAGTTCCTCTCAAGTGCTGAGCGGAGCGGAAATTTCCGCAAAAAATATCCTTAATTAAGAGCGATCGTGGACGCTGACAGCTACCTTCCCTTCCGGTGGCTCCATATAGTGTCTATGTGCGTGCACGCACACGTATGCGTGCACCAGCCACACACACGCCCGCGTGAAAAGCATTGGCAGCGACAGCGGCGAGGATTATACAGCCGCCCGAACTATACGGGGTGCAGCGACTGACGTCGTAAAGTTAACCGAGAGAATGGCGAAACATTCGTCGTTAAAAAGTTTACGACTATCAAACGCGTGGGAGGTGGAGCGCATCGGTAAAAGTGCGCTGCGTTGCATTGACGCGCGCGCGCATAAAAGCTTCGAGGCGCTCGTTTAATTTTCGTGCTGCACGCTGGTTTAACCGGTCCCAACGAAAAGCCGTCACAGCTTTCGATGTCGCACTGACGGATCCGTTACGAGATTCCAGATGGTCATTGGACGGTCTAGTGATATTTTTTTCGACTCTATACAGCGTGTACCTATATATGGAAACAAATGAATTCATTCGTTGATAACTGCGCAAACTTGTTGAAAGAATAATACCTAGTTATTTCTAACGTGTCATTGTGTTTGCATGAAGGTGACGCACCTGAATATGTTTCAAATTACACCCATGCAGATAATTATCACAAAAGTTTGCATTTCTTCCCGCGCAGAAAAAAATGATTACTGGCCAATATCTTACTCGGAAAGTGGGCAATATATATACATATATGTCGAATTCTACAGGATTTTGCCCCTAAGTGTGGATGAAAAAACCCAAAAATTCAAACTTAAAGCACACCTCCGGCAATGGTTTTTTCTTAT